>JACYFI010001777.1:0-11395 GCA_020975735.1 Ophiocordyceps xuefengensis | reverse complement strand
GTTGCTAAATAAATGGTTAATTTTTTATTGCTAGCAATATGCTCCGCACCGAATACGATGGAAGGAACTTTTACCTGCTTAAGCTTTTTTGGAGTATTAAAGCCTTTCTGGGCTGAATTTACGATCCTTAAAATTTTAAATAAAGTTTCGGTTGTAATTTTAAGACCACAAAATGTGAATAGCTTATCTTTAATTACGTTATTCTTTAGGCGAGCTTTAGACTTGCTAAAACCTTCGGATATGCAGCTGAGCCCATTATTATCATATATAATATTCATCCCTTTATTGTGCAGAGGCTTTCCGCGCCAGCAAGAATTGCTTCTTTAATTAAATCAAAGTTTAATGATTTTACTTTTTCTACGTTCAGGTAGGTTACAACAGGGTGATTTTTTTTATGTGGCAAAGCCCCCATCATTCTTTTACCTTTATAGTTCTAAATAGAGACCACTACCTCTATTTTTTATTTAAAAGGTGTTAAAACAAATAACATCTAGGCTGATTATTATGGGAAAGGTGTCTTAGGAACACCTTAGTTGCTAAAAATAGGCGTACTTCGCTTAAGCACCAAAAATTTATCGGTGGGTGATCGATCACCAAATACTAGCCCCTAAAAATTATGTCTTACCTTAATTGGACAACGAGATTAATTATTATTTAATTGAAACCTTTCTTACGAAACTATCTTAATGAGACTTTTTTGTGTGGTGCGCATAGGACAAGCTAGTGCTTATGCGCCTTTAAAAACAAACTTTTTAACCATATGGTTACAGCATTTATGCTTGTAATTTTTTTTGATACGGGGGCATACTCCGCCCAGACGCAAGAAAAATTAGAAGTATGCACAAAAAAAGAGATGAGTTTTTAACTAAATAACAACTTTACAAACAAAAAGAGCTTGATGAGAAGTTATGCTTCCCTTTAATTGGTTAAAATTTTTTAAAATTAAAGGGAAAAGGGAAGTTTAAAATATCCTTCAAAAGGGACAAGATAATGTGAAAACACTGCTTTCTGAAGAGGAATAACCGTTTTAAAGTGTTAACTATTTTTATCCGTTTTAGACCTCTCATTAGGTTGTGTGGTTATAATAATTCTTTAATTTAATAGAAAAAACCTGTAACACAACTTAGTGCGATGCCTTGCGCCTCTCAGTTTTTATAGAATAGGCTTAGTAAACACAAAAAAAAAGAATAAACAACCATCGCCACTGAAAAACCTGGACAAAGTCCATTATAATCATTATATCAGGCAAACTTACATTATGTCATAAGAAAACTTTTTGTGTGTGGCGCTTTAATTTTATTCTTTGTTAAACAAGAATAAATATGCACAGGTCTTCATTTTTAATTTTGATAACTTCGTATAAAAAGAAACAAAATTCCTATTTATAGATACATTTGGAGCTCTGAACCAATCATGATATTTTAAATCAGTGTACCTAAGACAATCCTGTCTCCCTAATTTCAGCCATATCCCTATATGTATAATTAAGCTTATACGCTTTAATGTAGATATCAATCTTGCTTATAGAGTTTTATTTGGATTTAAACTTTATCATTTTTCCAAAATACATATGAATCAGATAGTAGCAAAAGAGTGTCAAGAATCTCAATTAGGCTTACCATGTGTTTAGGCTTCTCCTCCTTACTTGTACTTACAACTTTAGTATCTTGGATATGGTAAACAAATGTGTTAATGTGTGATATAATACCTTCTTTAGCGAATATACCAAGTATCTATTCTTTGTCTCAATGCAAGTCAGCTTTGTTATTCTGTAAACATCGTTTTAAAACACCAACCACTTATTTCAATATATTGTTACTTTTACAAGGTTGTTATATTACTTTGCTGATATCTCATGGAGATCATTTTACGATGAATGAGGAAAAGATATTATACACGTATCTAGTTTCAGGTTAGCAGAGAATTAGTCTACTTTACCTACTTCAATTAATACTGTATTAGTTAAGAGCTTGCGCCTCTTGTAGCTAAATGTAGTTAAGGTTGTGGTTTATTTTGAAGTTAATTATTCAAAGTAAATAAAATAATAATATCTGAATTATTTAAGGCTTGCAGACTGAAATTAGACGATTGCACATTAATTGTCACATCCTTCAATTTTGAGTATGAATAAAAAACCGTTAACATCACTACGCCCCTAAAAATCTTGTAAATCCTATCAAATCTATTTTAAACCATAGTTAATTTAATTTATTTTTGATATTTTTGCCTATTATAAATAAAGAATTGATACAGGGTAGTCAGATTTGTAACTTGCCACATGCTAGAGTGGGAGAAACCCGTAAGTTCCTACCAATAACCCTATACCCGTTTGGGCTACAAAGAGGTTCCTTGGCTTAAATCTTATATATTTAACTATTATAATCTCATAATCAAAACAATTAACTACTATAACTCCCCACTTCAATAAAAATCAACATTATACATCAAGATACCTTGAGAACTTAAAAATATAAAATATACACCTCTTGTTATAATGCCTTTTATTTACCTATTAGGCGTAGCAATATTGCGCTAAGCCGGTACTTGTTTCTCACCAAAGCTCACTTATAATTAAGGTATAATATTATTTTAATATAGAGGCCTCGCTATTCAGCCTAAATTAATTTTGCAGATAGTTCTCAGGGCTGTTGGTTGGTGTCAACATACGATACATGGCACATTAGTTTATTTAATTAATATTACTGGAGCATGTCAGGAAGATCGAACCCTGAAGACAGCTCAAAATGGCCAAGTTTACGGTGTCTGTCCAATATAAACTAAACACCCCTAAAAGTAGTATGTTAAATTATAATAATTTTTCTAGCAATTTTGTTTTCCTGTTTAGCATAGAACTTGGCCTTAAAACACCCGCTGAATTATAAATGGCATATTATACCTTCTTTGTTGCTTGTACTTTACTTTTTTGTTGCGGCATACTTCGTTTTCCAGCACGGAAGGAATAAAATTCTAGAGCTGATGCCTTCCTACAAAGAATATCAACATAACCTTTACCTTAAGGTTATAAGTGTAAAAAAAATTCTCGGCAGGCTGGGGTTTCTGATTTTTACCCGTTTGCTCGCTTAACTAAAAGAAGACTTACGAGCTACTAAAAGATAAAAATTTCCATTTCATAGATAATTAATTTTAAATTAAAAGTTAAGCAATATCTACTATTGAAAAGGGGATGATTCAAACATCCAAATTACACCGCCATATTAGCCTAAATTAGTTCTCTCCTTATAACCTTTCTTTGTTAAATACCCTATAACGATCAAAAGGGATGCGAGGGTGCTAAAATATATTCTAGAGCTCGTAGCCAAAATTAATTATTATTTTAGGGTCCTTGCAGGGAATCGTAGACCACATTTCAATGATTAAAAAGGGTTCATTAGTATTGCACGCATTTATACTACGTCCTTTCACTGGCCACAGGTAAGAACTTGACTACAACCAAAGGCAATGAGTGTTCTGCTGCGGCAATTGGAGCTCACGTGGCTTACTTAGAGATACAGGAAACATATTGAATCAGCGGTGTAAAACAACAAACAGACCTATCTCTATCTAAAGTTACAAACCCCCTAAAGTTTTTTCTGTATAATTAATTTAGTTACAATTAATTACCACTTGACCCTATGTCGTGCAACTACCTCTTTTTCTAGAAAGCACAACCATAGGGGAAGATATGAGAATAAGAGAAATCAAGAATATTGTGATCTCTTGAAAGAAAAAATAGTGCTCAGTGTTCTTCAGTTATTCAAATTTCTTCAACCATTAAGCAAGAATTTAACAATTTGTGTTGGGCTTGCGCCTTATTTATGTCTGTTAAAAATACATATGCAAGCTCTAAAAATGTTTTATTTAGAAGCGGAAGCCTTAGCCATGATGTTAATAATAACTTAAAGTAGATTTTTCAAGATAAAATTAATAAAAGATCTGACATATTGCCAATACCACCTTATTATTTAAGAATCTCTTTATTATTTTTATTTAATATCAGAATAAAACTGAATAAAAACTTCATAAGGAAGCTTGCGCTTTCATTTTTTGGCTTTATTTTCTATGCCTTACAGGCTTGGCCTAGAAAAATTATGCAAGGACTAAAAAATTACAAGAAATACTGCTATCTAGGAGGGACTTAAACGAACTCTAAGGGTCTACCCCCCGTTTGGCTTAAGGCCGACCCCTCTGTCTACCATTTCACACTTAGACTTAAACGTCTGTATTCAAGATTCAAAATTTCCAGGCATACAGGGCTAGGCGGCTAAAGGAATTCATCCAACTTATTTTTACTGTTATGAGGCAGTATGCGTTTATCCAATTAAGCGTAAACCCTTTTTGTTGCTTTACTTAGGGGGTCTGTAGGGATTTTTTCCTTCACTAGTTAAGTTTAGAAAGACCAAAATACAAAAAACTATTTGTATATTATTTCCATAATATTTTTATAAGTTATCAATTTCTTTAATGCTAGCTCGAGTGAAAGATTAATAGTATTGTATAAGCTCAATAAAACTTTTAATACGTGCTCGTGTTATGACACATACATCCTCTTAATTTTGTTCTTGCGTATTGGACTGAAAGGGTAATGCCGCACAAAAATAAAACTAAAAAAATTAAAAGTTTTGTCATAAGGATAATCTTTCCTTGCAAGATTTTTCTATGCGAGCTTTCAAGGGGGATAGAAAGAATAGACGCTGCACACATCTTTTAATAATAATAATAAATTTTTCCATCTCTTTTGGTGTTTTTCCTTAACTGCGTCCCCTCCTAGCCTACAGGGGGTTGCTTATGAAAGGGTGCTTTTAACCACAGGACTATGTCAAAATCGCGGCAAACACTCAGGGGGCCTGCGAAAGCTGCGAAGCAGGCTATTTTTTAATGACTATTAGAGAAAATTACCAGAAGGACTTATAAATAATTACTCTGCCCCTTATAGTCATGCTTGCGCATAAATAAAAATCTAACTAGCAGATAATCCTCTTATGTTTGCATGTAATGTAATGTTTACCAACACAAGCCTTAAATTAAAATATAAGGGCAGAAAAGTATTCCTTGTTTTTAACTATCAAAATACTAAATCCTTTGGCCATCGCAGTAAAAGCCACTAAACATTTAGAAAAATCAGAGTTGAGTTAAATTTAACAATTATTAAAGTTTTGGGCCGGTGCCGTCAAAATTGTTTACATACTTTTAAAGGCTGAAGTCAGAGATCTAAATATAAACCTATAGTTCAACTTTTGAGGCTATCTGAAAGGTCTTATGAATTAAGGACTCATTTGTACTTAAAGAACGTGCGAATAAAAGAGTCTTAATTATTGTTACGAGCAGTATGCTTTACCGATTAGAGAACTATACCTTACGGGGCGGCGTATAAGGTCTTTCGGCACCTAACACCCCGAACATGAGGTCCGGATATGTTTACTTGATTAGAATTCAACCAAGAAGTATCACAGGGATTCGAACCCGCGGGTTGGGTAGCATGAAAGAGCTATTTCGTAGGACCGCTTGACTCTAATCAATGTTTTTAATTTTAATGAGGCTTACAACAGAGTCAGAATTTTTGTCCCTAACCTATCTCTTGCTGGCTCTTAACATTACTATTAACCTTTATTTATATTTTTCTTTTGTGATGCTGATTTATATAGAAGCAAAGCTCACTAGGTGTGTCTTTGTTATTTAATTAGTTATTTGCTAGTTCTTAGTTTAAAATTTTGTATGTTTCTTATTATTTTTTGTTACTTTATCTCGAAAAGCATCCTAGGCTGTGACAGCGAGCTACGCTTCTAAGACCGCCAAAAAAATATATGCAACATAACCTATTTCGTTAGGTCTAGGAATCAATTTAAAAATCGCGGGAGCCTTAAGCCGGCATACCAAAAATAAGCAGGCATTAATTTCTTAAAGGTGGATACACGGCCATTATTTGACCCTGACACCCCTATCTTCTTCGAGATAGTTGCAGTTGACCTGTAAGGGTTAAAGAAGGAAAATTAACATGCATGTATACCCTTGGCAAAACAAATTAAACAAAGGGTGAGTACTTGCGTGATATTAACAAGAAAATATAGTAAAGATAAGCAAGCTTTGCAATACAAATATGAAAAGGATCCTAATTGATACCTATTAACGTTAGCCCGTGCAGTATGTGCCTTGCTTCCCTTGGTTTAAACAAACAATTCATTTGACTTTTATAGCTTTTAACACCAGGCATAATATTAATTATAAATAGTGAATTATTAATTAGTACTTATATTCCTTAAAACTCAACGATATACGGTCGAATATAAAGCCTATAAAATTCGTAATTAATATATTAACGTATATTTAAGAAATATCTTATAAGAGAAGTTTTTCGTGCCTATAGTTGTCAGACTTATCTGTAACGTAACTAAAGATCAGTTCCCTGCCGTTGCTTTAATGCTTATACATTTTCTAAGTTAAAGAAACATCCTTATGTTAATAATACTTGGAGGAATTAAATTATAATACAAACAGGCATCTTTATAACTGTAATATTAGGCACATGAAAACTACAGGTGAACCATAGGCTAGTATACCATATTTTAGCCTTTATGAGTAAACTCTCTTTTCCTTCGTAACAAAAAGTTTGTTGGCTTATTTTATTCTACTTTCCCATCTAGAAGATATAAAAGCCCCATACTATATCACGACCGTATTTACCCAGCTCCATGTAACTTTTTAATCGGACGGAACAGTCGCAAACCCTACATAGTTCCCTGCGTCCATGAGGATAAGTTAACCGACATCGAGGTCCAAACCCGCGCCACTCTTTGTACCACTCGTTGGCGCAAATTAGGCCTGTTTTATTGTTTATCATTATTACAAATTCTTATTTCGCATTTCTTTCAAAATTGTTCGCACTATGCTCATTTTCTATTTCTGATATTTTAAGATTTCCTTAATATTACTACTTATTGAAGCACCGACCTTTCTTTAATCGCGTTGCCATTATGATATAATATAAATCTAGGTCAAATTCTTCCTCTATTCATGGGCATAATTTACGAAGTTTGCCCCCACCAATTTTTTTGCCGGACGGCCACTTATATTCAGATTTCAAGTTAAATGCTTTTTATTCGCGTCAATTAGAATCAGCCAAAACTTTACATCGAAGTTCAACAAATCCTGTGATTTTATACCTATTATGTTATCTGGGTGAAAAAACGAAAGAATTTCTTCCATTAATGTCGGAACATTTGTAACACAAAATTCCTAACTCATCGAGAAAATTGTACTTATTTTTTTGATTCCTTAAGATTCCACAATTAATAGTAAGCTTACTAACGAATCCATTAACCTTATCTCGACTGTGTTGAGTATCAAAAAATAATGCATTGTTTACTGTTGTTAGAGAGTCGATTTCTTAATATCTTGCATTTTTTCTATGACCAAGCCTTGCAAGGCATAAAAAAAAAGCACCAAAAAACACTCGAAGACTAAAGCCAGCTAATCACCTTTGAATCTGGTATTTCTTCTTTAATTTATTAATTAGCGGCATATCCAATCAGAAAGTCATATCAGGAAACAGCCTACATTTTAGTGTCGATTAGTTTAGACTCAATTAATTTGGCCTTAAGTAATCTTACTTAATTATTCTTATTCCCTTAAGCATTTAAATGTTCTTTATTTTTTCAAATATAATGATAAGCTATAGCCTTGCGACAAAAAGTTGATATTAAGTCCCGAATTTTTGGGTGGGGCCGTGCCTCCATAATAGGTATTTATTCGAAATGCATGTATTACTACACCCAAATGCCTAAAAACGGGTGATTTTCAAGACTGCAGCCTTAATCCAAGTACTCATTACTAGAAACTCCTACTTCTTCATGGTTTAGAATTTTATTTTTTTCTCAATCATAACTTTATCTTTTTATGTGTTGCACAGCGCGCAGGCGCGCCAAGCTAGTGATTTGAAAGATTAAATCCCAGCTAAAAAAGCCTTTAATTCTTTTTCTTATGAAAAAACCCATCCAAAACCCATCACTAAAACCATAAAGTGTTTCAATATCAAAGATGGGGGGAATGTGTTTATTGTGAAGAAGCCATTGTACCAATAAGATTCACCACCTGAAATGCAACCCTTTTTTAGAGAAAAGCTCCAATACGCGTTTTCAGTTATAACGAATAGGATACATTTGGGATTAGTGCATTTCCTCTACAAATAAACTGAACAAAACCTTTTGAATGATGAATCATAATTCTTCAACCTCCTGTTGCTTTTTATGAGATTATACAGAAGCGATTGCTCTATAACGTTTAAGTTTAATTTACCTTTATTCTAATTTTTATACCTCTCGTATTTTGATAACCTATAGAAATTTTTATATATTGTAATTTTAATATATGCTTAGGGTATTAAGAAACAATCCCCTAATAATTTGTGCGTGGCCGAGGTATATTGTTAACCTTTGGTTCAGAGATAAGCAGGCCCAGAAAAAAAACTTATTCGTGAGATGCCAGCGCTCACAACTGCCTTTAATTCCTTAGCCGTTAGCATAAGCGATATGTAATTACACCAGGAGCAGCAGTGATTATTTAAAATAAAGTTAATTTTAAAATTTTTGATATTTGGCGGGGGACTTAAAATAAATTAGATGTTTTGAGTTTTTGTGAGTGTAAGACTGTCTATTCTTGCTGCTTTCGCTGTACCACCTATGGCTTTAAGCCAGTTTTTATAGTATTAAACAGGTAAATAAGCTCTTTATAACCTAAACCATGTTTTCTCACAATAAAAAATTGTTTGTTTTCTTTTTAATTTAAACTAAAAGCATTGTAAAAAAAGATCTGTATTATATGCAATAGATTTCAACATTTTAATTATATTTTATTCTATTTTTTTCTGTATTACTTTTATTTCAATATCTTCTAAAATAGGTAAAATATTTGGTTTTTTTATTAAATTTAATATCTTATTAAGAGAATACATTAGTCATATTTTTCTAATCATTTTTCAAATAGGGTACTTTTCAGTATTTACTAATAATAATTACTTCAAATATTTTTTTTCAAATAAACATTTATGGGAATTTTATAAATTGAGTTAAATTTTTTAATTTTATAAATTTAGAAAGCAATTTATCTTGAGGGATTGGGACCATCAGTAGCATAGTGGAATTCTATAAATATTCTTTTTTTTTTAAGACCTAAAAATCATGGAATATTTGTATATTCTACTCCTCTTCGCAGGCTGAGGGCCTTTCCTATTATTTATAGCCAAGCAACATTTTTTTTATAATAAAAATAAATAACCGTTTATTAAATTTTTGATTAACCTTTTTCATTTATTTTTTCTAGAAATAATTTTTTTTTTAATATCTAGGCTTTGTCTCTAGTTCACAAGTTGATATTAAAGAATATATGCTTTTGTTTTGTTTAATTTTTAATTTCGCGTTACTCATATTAATTTCTTAAAAAATGCGTCTTCTTTTAAAGTTGTATCAAATCTTTGTTGGCCTCAATTTATGTTTTTTTGAAATATATTTAAATAACTTTTAATTTTTTTATTAATATTTTATATTATTAAACAAGGCGTTATTTTTTAAATTTATTTTTTTATCACAGACTAAATTAGTTTTTCCATTCTTTGAAAAGAAGGGTAAATTATTTGTTTTTCCCAGTATTTTCCCCCGGTTTTGTTTCTTAAGGAATTGTACTTAGATTATTATTCAATTTATGTTTAATAGATAGTTTTTCATGAATTGGTTTGTATGTGTCGCCACGCTCCTAATCATACAGCATATCCTCATTAAGGGATACTTAAGCTAGCTGATCTTGAACCCGTGATCCTGGCAGGGTAAGGGTATGCAATACCCAGCTCACGAAAGAAAGCATAAATTTATTATTTACTTTTTTCCTTTAAATATATATAATAGAATGTATTGGGGTAGTAGTATACAGGGTATTTATTTTTATACATAATACTCACCTTATAGTGTTTGAAGTTTTATTTAACAATATGTAAAAAATAAACTTCAGCCTTCAAGTTTATACTATTTTTAAGTATTCTTGAAATTTACCCAATTAAAGTATTTAAAATTTTTTATTTCTTGTTTATAGGCTAGCTTCCTTAACACTAAGACAAAATTAATAAGCAGAGTTTTGCATATTTTCCGTCTGGCCATACTTCTAATTTAGCTGCGATGGCTCCTGCTGATGGAAACCATTGTAACCTGATTTCCCTTACACCCCTAGCTTACGTAGCAAAGGGATCATATAGGTTTTAGAAATAGTTAGCGTGTTTTGTAGGGCTAGGCAGGTTTATATAAAAAATACAGAAGCCTAACCCACTAACAGGCAAGCCTAGACAAAATACTATAACAATAAAAAATATTGTATAGGACAAGACATCCCTACGTAGAGTTTTTCCAATAGATCCAAGTCTATCTTATGCATCTTGTGATCATATTGCCCTGCTTACGCACTTAAGATTTGTAGATAAAATCAAACAGTAGGCAGGATTTAGCCGTTGGAGCTTTTAGATATTTAAAAAACATAACTAATTCTTTTTTCACCGAGCTTCTGGTTTATGGTAAACAAACCAAAGATAAAAAAAAAATAGCCTCGAAAAATATTAGAAACCTTTATTAAGCTTTAGCATAGAGCCGCCCAGCCGAAAAAACTTAGATAATTAGTTTTATATATCTCTAATTCTACATAGTTAAAAATTCCCAATAAAATCTAGACTTAAATATATTTTCACGTTATAATTGGGCTACATAATATGTTACACTAGGGGCGGAAAAAGGCATTGCATGCCCCCAGCAAAATTATAAATTAATTTATATTCTGTATTAAAAAACGTTAGACTACCAAAAAAATCAAGCAAACAAAATAATTAGTTAAAAATTTTTGATTAGATCCAACACTGGTTTTATTCTTTACCAGGGTCTGTGCCCCCAATTAAAACTGTCTCCTGGAGGCGATAGTCCTTACCAAAGGTCAATTACTATTCAAAATAGTAAACTGAATTATAGGTTAGATTTTCTATTCAAATAAATTATATGATGTTTCTGATATATTATCTTTTTTTTTTTTTTTCATTAGGCATCAGCTTGCCGCTAAACCGTCCACGAGAGCAAAAAAGGACTCAGTAAGCCAGGATTAAAATCAATAAGACTTTCTTTATATCCTAAAACCCATTATTTCATATAAAAGATAACAAAAAAGAGGATCTCCAAGGTCACATTTGTACATATTCTTATAAATCTTGAAATTCTCTTAACAGACTCTAAATTAGTGACAGTAAAGCTCATAGGTTCTTTCGTCTAAAACTAGAGGGTAAGCTGTTGTACTGCACAGCTTTCTAAATTTTCACTGAGTCAATCAATAGAGACCAGCTGTTTGTTATCGCTACAACCATTCATGCAAGACCGCATTA
>JACYFI010001782.1:0-12490 GCA_020975735.1 Ophiocordyceps xuefengensis | reverse complement strand
CGGCACAAAAGGTATTTAATACTAATAAGGTAGGATTAACAACTATAAACTAATATTACTATACCTGATTAGCGGGATTAATAGATGGAAAAGGAAATTTTGAATTTAGGAAATCTCTTATAAAAATTAGTATTAAAAGGTATATCGAATAGAGAATTGCAATAATTAGAGATATAAGAATTTTACACGTGATTCAAACACTTTACATATTGGTAAAATAATCAATCCAAAAAATAAATTTCTATCTACATGATATAGTATCTATGAAAATAATATGAATTATTTAGTTAGAAATTAAATGGTATAATTAGAATTAAGTGTGATGGTTTTAGACAAAAGAGCTTGGTGTACTAATTAACATAGCTTTCATTAAAACCTGATATTAACTATTAAAATAATGATTCTTATTTTCAGGATTTAATTGGAATGCAAAAGGTTCATAGTTTTTTAATTTTATTTTTGTAATAAATTAATGAAGTCTACAAGTTACAGCGATAATTCATTTTAATCATCCAAGATTATACTTTGAATGATTTAATACCCTATTGTAAACCTCATAATACCACAGAATAGGTAAAAGACTCAAATGTATATAACTTTTAATTTCAAATCGTTAAAGCCCATCGAAATGTTTGTATGAGATTTCATGGTAAAAGAATTAACTCTGATTATAAGATTTTATAGAATTAGTTTAATAAAAAAAATTTTTAGTTTATTCCTGATTATAAAAAATTCAGAATTTTGATACTATTGATACAACATTATCAGATTTTTTGTTAAAATGATTCAATACAGAAAGTCCTTTATGTAACTAGAGTTTCTTTTATTCAAATTTTGGCGTGTTTCACCTGGAGCTCTCTAAATCGAAAGAGTTTAGTCCTAATATACAAGGGCAATTTGCCCAATTTCATTTTAATGATACGAGGATATATTTTATCGGAAGCTGTGCTATTTTTTTTTGAATATGCTAAAAGCTCTTGTTGATACTTGCTTTCGCTTGCGACTTTGCCACTTGATAAATAAGATTTACACATATCTTAGTATAAATTATTGGCGCTTATTATTTTATTCTTGTTAAAGGCGCAAGCTGCTGGACCTCGTGGGACACGCAATAAGGGGAATATGTACAAAATGAATTTTTACGGGCTTTCGACTTCGATACTCCGTAACGAAAGGACATTTTAAGATTTATAAATTAATATGTGCTGGCCGATTCTTCATATCCTCGCGAGCACCGCTTGGTGAAGCAACCCTTGCATGCTCGCAGGGAATCAGTATAAAAAATTACAAAAATAAATCCCTTAATGTCTGTTATATTAGGTAGTATTTTTATCTTATAAGTAAGTTATAGTAGTGATAGCGCTGTTTATTATCTTATATATCTAATACAAATTGTTGACTATTCGCTATTATAATTCTTGATTAATTTATTTTATAACTATGATTTTAATAAAAAATAAGGTATTGTAAAGATAAATCACTTTAAATTAATATTTATTTCCTTTAAAAATTTTATTATTGGCTATGTTTTATTATAATACCTTTAACTAGAATGGTAATCTTTTATTTTTTACCTAATGAATTATTTATAGCAGTTTTAAGTGGAGGATAGATATGAGTAATAAAGTCTTAAAATAATGACAATTCATGATAAAGAAGGTCTTTTCAAATATAGAACCCCCTACAAAAACCTAAACATACTAAGAACCTTATTTTTGCACACAAATCTGTAAAGAGAGTAAAACATACAGCTCAGAGAAGAAACAAAATTTCCAAATACAACTTGATAAATCAATTACCCAAGATTTAAATTATTGACCTGTTCTGAGCCTCGGCCCCCATCTCATTGGCCTTTAGAAAAATGAAACACCCATATAATTAATAGAAAAGAAGCCAAAGATTTATCTTTAAAAGATCAAGTTGAATACAGTAAGAGTTTGAAACAAGCCGCAAAGATCAGGAAAAGAAAAATTTACACCAAAGCATAAAGTTAATAATGAAAAAGATAAGGTAAAGAAAAATTTTTCCCTGATTAATCTAAATATCTTTTTGAAAGCACATTAATAAAGCAAGAATTAACAAGTCTATAATTTTTAATCTTAAATCAATCATACAATAACTAAAAAAAAACCAAGGCCTGAAGACCTAAAAAATAAGGTAAGTTATCCTTATCCTGAGAATATGGATGTGAACGCGATGGGGAATAGAAAAAAAGTAAGGGGTGGCTACTTTCGGTGCTATGCAGCAAAAAAAAATAATTTTTTTTAATAAGAGGCTATACCCTCATAAGGGACCTTCTAATTCTTATAAAAAAAGTATTATGGTAAATCTATTAGAAGCGGTTCAGGTGTAGGGCGGCCTATCTGTGAGTCAAAAGGTTGATACTATCAAGACAATTAGTCTTGATCGGTGGTATCTCCTAAGCTTGCCAGCTACTTTTTTAAAGGTATTTCGACCGGAGAGAAAAGAAGTAGTTGAAAAGGGTACCGACCCTGTATAAGGGTTCTGAAAGGTCCTATATCATGGGTTTAAAAGATAAGTGTTGCTAATATTATTCTTATCCAGATTGATACCTGACTTATTTTTCTCCTGTGTAAGGTCATACAATACCCTTAAGTTTCATATCAAATAGAGATGGGTTTGAGTATGGTCTTTGTGCTAGAGTTAAATCTAAATTACTGCCTTATGTAAACTAATGGTTATATATCAAGTTAATATAAATACAGTAAATTCTTGGGCTGTTGGAGGGTGTAACCAAACATAACATGCTATGAAAAAAAGTAGATTATAAATCTTAGAGAAAACATTCTATATAAACCTGGAAATAATAAAAATTATATTCATAATACGTAGAATAAGCAAAAAAAGATTAAAAACCCAAGATAAATTTTTACAGGTGTGGTTATCCCTCTTAACATTTTAGAAGACAATATCCCAGGGAGGTGTAATCACAGAAATTTGTTAGAGAACATCTTGATAGAAGCCTGGAGCCATTATCCCTCTTAGCACCCTTTAGGGGTGTTTAGGTTGACTACAGCATGGAAGGGCAAACTAAAAAGATTAATTTTGATACATAAATATTTAAGAAACGGTACATTAAATATACTGCATTGCCACACGTTGTAAGTTATGGGAGGTCCGTTTTTGCAATGTTCCAGCGGTGATATTTCGAATTCCTACAAATGTGTTAAGGTCTTAACATTATGATCTTTTAATCTTTAGCTAAAGGACACAATTTTGATTTTATTTAAGGGTGTTTTAAACGACATTTTATCCCCTGCAACACCTTTTTAGGTGAACAGTAGGCCTTTTTTTCATAGGCTGATATGAAAATTTAACACACTATTTATGCCAGAAACCCTCTTTAAATTTAGGAGGTATAAATAGACAATTAGGCAGCAAATCTACATAAATATTGGGACAATTCAACTTTGTTTAAGTAGGATACCTCAGAGACTATACCGTGTTGAAACTTAAAAGTACAAGAAATATGTCCTAATACATCATAGTGAATGTTAATCTCCTTGTTACTTTATTCCCCTATTATCATTTAGCTTATAAATATAATATTATGATGTTTAGTGAGTGCTCATAAAGAGTAGGTGTTGCGCACGAAAATATAATTTTAAAAATATCCTGGCCTGACCATTTACTACAAACAAAATACTTTGACTCCGGAAAGATCCAAATAAATGCACGATTTATTTGGAGCTTATTTTCTATGCTTGTAAGGCATAGCTAGAAAATATGCAAAAAAAACCAGTAAATATTAATAATTTAATCTGTTAAACTTAAACAACCAATTGTATATGTTCAGTACAAAAATTGCTTAGTAATCTTAAAATACATCTCATTTACAAATTCTTTTTAAGAAACTATTATGGGAAGCCTCGATATAAAAATAAGGGTGGGTATTATTTTTATAAATAATAGCCGTTAACCGTAATACGTGAGGTAACGAGGTGTATTGATTTAGCTTTAATAGAGCCACTTACAGTACTTTCCACTTTTTGTTTAGCCGATAATATTATTATCTAAATTACTATTTTTGAAGATTGGAAGGCACAAGGTCTCATTTTGCTTGTTAGACCAGCAAGCTCAATTATTTATATGGTTATGGTAATAGAGTAACACAAGATAGAAGGCAAAGTATTATTCGTGTAAAAACAACAATATATTAATTATATATAAACCTGTTATAAACATTTAAACCCTGGCGCAGCTCTAGTATGGGATTTAAAGACACTCAAAAGGAGTCTAAAAGATTGTTCTGAATTCCTAAAAGAAGACCTTTTCTGTAAATACTAAGATAAGGACTTGTACTTTATTTTCTAGTATTTTTATGGCTAGTAATTAAGCTGCGCGTAGCAGAATAAGAAAAAATTTTTGACACAAGTCCCTGCCTAATTTAGAGAAAATTAAATCAAAGCAAAAATCTGGCCGATTTAACCCATGTTTAATAAGGATAAATCTAAGGATTTATTGCACATTGTGACATAAAGATAGAAAAAGGTTTGAAAAATCCAGTACAGTACAACTAGGTCTGAATAATCCTGTACGCTAAAAATTAAGAAAAGGGGGTTTTTATGTTTACAATTAGGATAAAGGCAGTTTAATTAAGGAGTGTAGCGGAGTGTATATCTTGTAAAAGATTTCAAATTTAACGGCTATGAACATATAAAAATACTTACTAGATACAAGAAAAGCTATATAAAGATAAATACTTTCATTCTAAATTGTAAAAAGAAAGGGTTACCACCCTTTTCATACCTCTGCAGTTTGAAACATGCACAGATTCGGTTATTTAGAAATAAGATTATAAAAATGCTACAGGTATGCAGAAGATGGAGATTATCCTGATGCATTTTCAGGATGAAAATTTAAATTATACTGTAGGATCTATTGATAAGTGTAGTGGGCCGCTTGATATTCTTATACAATTTGTTTACAAACAAATTAGTAGAAGGTATAGATAGCTAGTAGAAAAATCGTGATTAACTACCAGGGATCATAATACAGATATACCTACAAGCTAAACTTAAACAGATGTTACAGTAGGTTTAGAAGAGGGTTACCAAGCCCAACCTAAACCTCACGCAATTGTAAGTTTTTTACCTTACAAAGTCAAAATAATAATAGATTTAGCCTATGTATATCGTCCTGTTCCAGAATCAAAAAAATAAACGAAGTTAGCAAGCTTTTTAACCTTTACAGTGATATTTTAAATCTCGCTCGTATAATGAATACAGGTTAGACATAAATTGCTTGTTAGGATAAAGAATTTTGAAGGTCTCATTAGCTCAATGGCAAGAGTATTAATTATTCAAATATTACGATCGCAGTAACGATTCTGGATGAGGCTTAGCGTCCCTGTGCTTAGTGTAGCAAGCTAGGGAATAATGTTTGCTAAGCGCTAGGCCCTTGCGGTATCCTCTACGTATTTGTAGTGCGAAAAACAAGGGCCCTGCGCTAACTAAATAAATAAGATGCTATAATTTTTAAATATTATTGCTATTTGCGGGGCGCAGGCATACCCCATTTCACACGAACGGTATGCCAACTCCCTTCTAATGTTTCCTAAAGTTTAATATGTCCAACCTTAAGTATAAAATTATAGCTACACGTGTTACTTTTATCTGTTTTTTAGTGCTATATGTATGCAATTAAGAGAAATGCAAGGAGCTAGATTTCTAATTTTTGATGAGCCCCCCACACAGAGTGCCCGCCCTCCTATATTTATTTTTTAGTTAGCGAGTATTATTAACTTTATATAAAAAAAATTACTTGGCTCCACACCACACACAAAAAAGATTTACCTACGCCTATTAATTTCAATTATGAAAACTTTATGTGTTAAATGTTGCCCAGCTTTTAACTGGTAGTAGCATATGTAACTGTAGGCTAAAGAAAAAATCTTACGGCAGTATACAAAGATGTTAGATTCCTAAATGCTGTAGGTCAAAATAATAAGGCTTTTTAATATTTTATGCATTAGTCCTCTAGTTGCATAAAAGCATTTAAGCCTTTATATAACAGAGCCCCTTTTGTCGCGCAAAGCCTTATTCCTTTTTAAGGAATTGTTATAAAATGTATGTAAAGGATTTTTTATTTTAAACTGCTCCTTAATACAATATTTTTCAAGGGTTTGAGGGGGTGAGGTAAAAATGTATATATATATGTTTACTTTTAAAAAAAATTATATCCTAATATTTTTGTGCGTGATCAGGAAGCAGAAAAAGGTTGAGCTAAAGATTCCTAGGCTCCTTCGGGTCCAGAGACCTCGAGATTTAAAGCCAATCTTCATGTAATTTTGAATGATGTTTCATGCGTTTAGTTTTTTTTACCAAATCAAAGTACAAAACTATCGGTTGAGATAAAAATTCGAAATTTTCTGTGTTTGAGAAAATTTGCAATCTTAATATGCAGTAAGAAAGATAAGAATTCGTTACCTTTGCAGCAAAAAAACTGACCCCTAATTCATACATAGTTTAAAAGTAATCTAAATGAATAAATCAATCATGATTAATTTTATATGGATAATACTTTAAACTTAGACAACCTAGTAATCAAATTTTTACGTGGCCTCTAAAGCTATTAATATTATCTCGCCGAATAGTTAGATTGGAACAACTAAGTACTTACGTTGTATGCAATGTAGTAGTAGCTATGAGTTTATCTAATTTACTTAGGTGTGCCTAGAGAAACTTAATGCTTATTTAAAATACAATAGTGCTTGGCGGGCTCTTATAAAAATTACTTGTTTTTACTAATAAAGATAGAAACCCTATGAAATTAGGAAAACTAGTAGCGTGCTAGGGGTTAAAATTAGATCGGTACCTATAGCTAAAGGTAATGAAATATCATAAAATAATAATGAGATGGTTACTAAGTTAAAAATATATTACAAATCTAAAGCCCCAATAAGCTAAATTCTATAACATATACACACGAATTATACAATCACTAGAAAAATGATTAAAGAAGGCATACCTTAAGGTAATTATATGATTTTTAGTTATTGATGTAGACTTTAGAAGAATAGAAAATTATAAGCGGAAATAAATTTCATTAAGGAAATTTTAAAATTTGAGAGTAATGAATTGCTTATATGCTTCCAAACGTTAGGTTTGACTTCAGTCCATTTCTGAGTAGACAATACCAAAATTCGAACTATTTTTAATGAGATTACTGATCTTATATTATAACTTGGATATTGAGCTAAGCTCAATATAAAAGGGAAAATTATGTATTAATATTTTAGCCATGGAAATTAGACCAGACGTAGCTTGGTGCCGCTAAAGAAAGGAAACATTATATTAATATGCCCGGCGACGCCAGCAGTTAAATAATATTTATATAAAAAAGTAATTATAAATTAATATTACTAATGTAATAATAAACCCTATTCATGCTTTATATTAAAGCACCTAAAAGAATTATAAATAAGACTAAAACAATTAGTTAATATTTAGGGGCACGCATTTTACCCTATAACGAAAGGTATAACGGATTAGATTTTTTTCAAGCACGCACCATAAAAAGATGTTTTAAGTAAGTGAAAGAACTTACTGCCGTTTAACAGAATGAACTTTTGCTAAACATCAGTCAAAATTCCGGAGACCCCTAAAAGCCTTATTTTAACTAATTGATCATGGTAACTAATACAGGTCAGGTAATGACTCGAGGTAAAGTCAATCTAAATGATGCACGAAAAAGGAAAATAGGCAATCCGCAGCCAAGGCCTAGTTAGGTATGCAGTTCAATCGACAAATGGGATTGGGTGTAAGAGGCGTACTTCGCTAGCCAACCTTGTTTTAAGCTTAAGAATACAGTCAGACCTACTTTGAAGAAGTAACAGGGTATAAATTTTATACCTGTTAATGGAAAGTTGGGTAATTAATATTACAACTATTAGGGAGAAAGTCCAGAACTTTTCCCTGTGTTATGTGGCGGGTGGTAGCTCTACAAATAAATGGATAAAAAAGGAAAGAATCGTTATTTACGGTTATTACCAGGCATTCGCAAGATGCTCTAAACTTATTTAAAGAGGTTGTTGCACGCTACACAGGCTAATTCAATTTTTAATTTTTTTAGGTCCCAGTTAGATTAACATTATATTCGCTTTATGTAGGGTACGCATTGTATACATATGGGGCTGGCATTATCTTAGGGTGATATGAATAGAGGTTACATATTTATGCTAGCGTTTCCTCTTTGCTACCTATGGGTGTATTATTTAGCGGGATTGAAATGCTAATAGCTACATTATGTTTCTTAGGGTCCCTTAAGAGACAGGCCCAATTAAAGTTAGCTTATGGAATTTAGTTTAAGTCGTAATTATTAATCATAATATTGATAACAAATAGTTTAAATTTAATAAACACGTCAAGTTTAAAAATAGTATGATTAGCTTACCTTTATTTTTGTAACCTAATAATTATTTCTTTATTTGGTTCAGTAAGCAGAAACTAACAAGCTCCCTCGATTTTAGCCTTGAAGGCGCTATTAACGATTTGGTCTCATAAAGTCAGCAAATTGCTGGAATGTCGTTTTTAAGACAAATCGCAGGGAAGTAACTTTAAAGTTACAATCTTCAAAGACGTATAGGTGGTCGTTTAATTATATATGATAAACCAAAGTATAGCCAGACTTTTATATGAGAGATAGGATTAATTAGGAATCATAAATATATCTACTATAACAAAGCTTATTCTTATTATTACGGGCCGGAGGCATAAGATAAAAATATTTTTTGTACTTTCGCGATACTACCAATCTTTTTTCTCGCGTGCTGAACGAAGCAGCCGCAAAAAAAAATACAGCATAAAAATAGACCTAATCACTAAGAGGTTTTAATCATTTAAATCAGCACCAGTTGATGCCTTTAATAAATAATACCGGACATTAGTCAATTCCATTGTAAATTAAAATAAATTATATATGAATACTGTGCTATGGTCCATAAAAATAATATTAAAGGCAATGGGGTATTATTAATTACTAATAAAATGGTAAACATGCATAGGTAGTGCAAAAAGATTTCTTTTATCTTAAATGAACATTTAAATGATAATTTATAAGAAATTTATTGCATTTTGCTTTTTCCTGTCTTAGCAAGTTGTGTGCTAGGAAAAACAGCCACCAATAATGTAATAAATTAGCTAAGCAACTTAGAATATCTACAGGTGTAGTGTAGGAGGGCCAAGCTCTTAAATAATTATTTAATTTATAAAATATATATGATTAAAACTATCCTTTAAGTAAGATATAATGATTTTTTCTAATTTATTTTCAAGCTATATGTGATAATAACTCCTCTTTATAACTGTGTAAAATTGTAGAATACAGTTTTACCTATTTTACTAGCTTCGGAGGTACTCATTACTTTTGAGGGCACTATCATAACATTCCCCTCTTAAACCTTGTCCCTACTAGTATTAACCCCAAGGATTTTAAGGTCCTAGATTTTTACGATAAGAGATTCTATAAAATCACACCAAGGTCTAATAAAAGGTACAGGAGGAATTATTATTTTGATCAATACTGTCGTACAGGTAAAACAGTATATTGGACAGTACGAAAGACTTTATTAAAGGACTCAAGGAGCACTTATAATAATAAAAAAATAATCCCTAATGCTGCTACCAGCACGCACGCGCGCACAAAGCTTTTATTAAAGATTGGTTTGATAAGTTTTAAGTTATATATACAAGTATTTACATACCAATGGAAAAAAACTAGCCACAAATATTAAACTGAGCTAGAAAACTAGTTATATATCTAAATGAAATTTAGATTACCTTTTTTACTATTTGTAGATCTATTGCTCAACAATAATTTAGGTTATTAACCATACTAATGATACTAAAGTTAAAGATTATAACCCGGTAAGGTTAATCTATTAGCAAAAAGCGCCCGCATATGACGCCAAAAGGCTAAGCATGATAAAATAGCAAAGAATAAATACCTTTAGGGTGAGTAAATAAATTAACGCTCGGATGGCTACGTTAAAGTATAAAATTTAAAACGAATTGAGAATTAGGTAACACTTATTAAATACATCTAGGGTTACAAGTAGATGGAGTTGCTCTTAAGATTAAAGGCTTATATACAAAGAATTGTTACTAAATTTAAACAAGAATCTAGTCGGCTAAAATGTAGTTGGGCCACTGCTAGTCGTACACAATCGTTTGGCACATATATAAAACAACAAAAAAATAAGAATCACACCACGGGAATCCTGAATTAGTTAAGCGGATTTATGACCGAACACGGCGCTGTTATATTCGTGTTTCACTTCTTTTTGCCGAATACGCTACGTATTGGTATTATGCGATATTTATAAGTATTTATCTTTAAGGTGGGTTATTTAAACAAATCGATTTTATTTTATATATTTTTGCATTCATTAAGTTTTATACATGCATTTTATTTGATATGAGGATGAACTCATTACAGAGGTATTTAAACAAGAAATTTATACTACAGTCTAATGGATAGAAGTGTATATTGTCTGTTTAACTTTTTAGTATAACAAAGGCTCAATATTGGGTTTTTGTATTATTTGATCGTCCGGCCTCTATTTAACTAAGATTAGATCGAACCAGTTTGATGTCCTTCTGTTGAACTGATTTTACTGCCTATATTTTTGAGCATTATTATTATTAAACCTTCTTTATTATATATGTTATGGGGTATGACTTTTATAAATATAAATTTATTTTTAATTATGGATCTATTATAAATAGATATATCCCTAAAAGTATTGGCAGTATTTAATGGAATGAATTAAAATTATATATGAGCTTGCTTTAATTTCTATAACGGCTGGTCATTTGTATTGCTAGCGTAAGCAAATAGACCCGCGCTAAGCAGCCCCCCGTCTACTAAAAAATTTAACACTTCAAATAATTTATACCTAGATGGTCAAGAATATCCACCATATATTAAAGATAATTTAAGTTAGAGTTTAAGTTCGTGTTCTGCCTTATAAAAAATAAGCGTACCTATACCTCATAGGCTACAGGCACGCTCCCGTTTGGGGCCGTGCTAACCGAAGGCTAGCTGATAAGGGTTTTGAAATGCTTATGCTTTATTTTTCTATGCTTTAGCAGGCTTAGGTAGAAAAATATTTTTTTCGCAATCATAAATCTTGAGCCTGCTTATTTTGTACAGCACGGCCGCCGCTGGCTGCTGCTTCGCCACCTGAAGCACAAGCAAGTAGCAAAAAATAATGCAAGATTTCACCATGAAATGCATGTCCATTTGGTCTTAGTGGCTTGGCAAGTGGCTAAAGCTCGAAAACCTTAAAGTCCCGAGATAATATATTTTTGTAAACTATTTATTATCTTATTTTATTAACTTTACCTGTTATAAGTGCAATTATAATATCTAGTTAAACTCCTCTCTATCGAAAAAAAATTAAAGCTTTACGAAGGCTCCACCTACTACAAAATATAGTACTTAATAACTATGTAATAAGCTTGAATATATCTTCAAATATTTTCAATGTATTTATTATCAGTACCTGATCAAGTTCAAATAGTACAAGAACAATTATATATTCGATTATTTGATCATATTTTACGGTCCTAGATTGGGGTAATACGGTATACTTTTATTTTTATCTACAAATAATATCCTGTAGCGTATTGATCAAGATTGAGATTCTTTAAAAGAAAATAAAAATCTTTTTTTGTAATAATGTATTGTCTAGAAACGTTTTTTAGCCCGTATTTTATTGACATTAGATAAAATGATTAAATTCTATATATTCTTGTGAAACGTATCTTACTCCTTTATTATATTAGTAGGTTATTGGGGTTCTGATAATATAAATAAGTGCCATTTACTATTTATTCCTTATAATACATATATTGAGGCTCAGTTATATCTTATATTAATCTATTTTTAAATTATCATCTACTATGGGTAAGATACTGATTTTTATACATTATTTAAATTATGTTTAGGCAATATGAAAACACAAATATTTTATTTGTAGCGATAAATGTATATTGTCTGTTTCTTAAAAACACGTGTTTATGGGATTGAATAATTGTACTACTAAAGGCACCGGTGGAGTCCCACCCTTGGAGGTAGTATTGTTTAGCCGGGCATTTCTCAAGTTATGTTCTATATGGTTATAATCGACCTTAAATTTTTACCTATACTTCCTAAAGTTACATTAGATTATACTTTTATAATTTATGTATATAGGTGACCATAACTGTTTCTTTATGCTCAGTTTTTAGTACCTCATAAACCACAGATATTAAAGAAGTAAATTGCAATACGTTCTTCAGTGGGCTCATGGCTTCAGTATACTTATGAGTGCTTTAGGTACAACCTATTCAAAGGTCAGAAGGTTTTATGATATTAGGATGTAGCACACGGATATTGAATCAGGGTCTTTTTGTTGCGCAGGGGAGTTAATTATTACCGAATGACTGGGGACTAGATTTATATACTTCGTAACGAGAGGGTTTAG
>JACYFI010001781.1:0-10733 GCA_020975735.1 Ophiocordyceps xuefengensis | reverse complement strand
TTCAATACTATGGATATGAGTTTGCGTTGGCGCAAAAAGTGGTATAGTCTCCTAATTTTTGGTTTGGGCGTCCCTCAATAATAGGGTATTTATCCGAAATGATCTTATTCTCACCTAATGGCTAACAACGTTTGGTGATTTAACTTGCAGCCATTAATCAGTAGCATTACCTAGGAACTCCTACTTTCAAGTTATTTATTTTTTCTAATGATAACTCTTACGTTTTTAATGTTGCCCAAAGCGCGGCAAGCGCGCAAGCTAAAGTGAATTTTGAAAGTTATCCGCCTAAAAAGCTTTATTCTTTTTTCTGTAATAGACAAACAATCCCAAACCGGCATCACTAACGCCAAGTTAATAGCTGTTCAAAGATCGAGTTGGGAACTCGTAGTTTATTTGTAAGAAGCCATTGTACTATAGAATCTTACCCACTGAAATCCACTTTTTACATCAAAAAAAACTCCAATACCGCTTCGTTTGAGCTATATACTGAATAGAGATTACATTTTAATTAGAATTTCCTCTAAATAAACTGAACTTAAACCTTTTGATGAGAATCTTAAATTCTTCAATCCTCCCTTTTCATTTGTAAGCGAAATTACAGAGCACCTGGCTCTTATTAACGTTAAGTTGATCTACCGTTTAATTATCTAATTTATACCTCTCATATTTGTTATAACCTATAGAATTAGTATACTTTGTGTCATTATGAATTAGCCTTGAGTTATTGTAGAAAACAATCCACCTTTGAATTAAATTGGCGTTGCTCAGTATACTTGTTTATCCTTTGGATCAGGTAAGCAGGCCCAAAAAAAAACTATTCCTAGAGGAGCCACGCCACAAATCTTTATCCCTTATCCCGTAGGATACAGGATAATGTATCCAGGGGACCAGTATTATTTAAATTAGAATCTAATTTTAAATTTTATGAATTGTCGGGGTACTAAAAATAGAATTAAATTTTTGAGTTGTGAGTGAGACTTCTATCCCCCTTGGCTTCGCTGTACCCTTATAGCTCAGCTGAGTTTAATGTATTAACCAGGGGTAATAAAGCTCTATTTAAAATACTAAACATATTTCTCAACAATCAGAAGAAATTTATTTTTTCTTTTTAAATTTTAAAGCTAAGGCATTAGTAAAAGATCATGTCATTATGTATGCAAAGATTTCAATATTCTATTATATTTATTCTATTTTTTTCCCTTATTATTTTATTTAAACTGCTAACTTAAATAGGTAAAAATATTTTGTTATTTGAAATTACTACTATTAAGAAGAAAATACATTAAGTCTAGTTTCTAATCCATTTGAAATAAAGTATTTCAGTATTTACTATAATATACTTACATTATATGTTGTTCAATAAATTTATGGAATTTTAAAATGAATGTAAAATATTTTTAACATTTATAATTATCCAAAAGCATTTACTAGGTATTGGAGCGATAGGATAAGAAAAATTAAGATTCATATAGAAAAATATTTTCTGTTTTTTAAGACTAAAATTATTGGAAATATTTAGTATACTTCTACTGCTGCTTCGCTAGGCCTGAGGCTTTAATTATTTGGGCAAGACAACATTTTCTTTATATAAAAATAAAAAACGTTTTATTAGATTAATTTTTGATTAAAACCTTTTTATTTAGTTTTAATTTTTTTTTTAAATTCGGTCTCTCTATTTAAGTATATAAAGTAATGATTGGCTTATTGTTGCTATTGTTAAACTTCGGCGTTACTTCAATATATTCTCTAAAGAAGTTTCCGTTTCTTTTAGTTTTATCAAATTTTTAGAGCCACGAATTTTTATGATTTTTGGAAAATAAACTCTAAAAATACTTTTTATTATTTGATTAATATTTACTATCTATTACAGGTATATTTTTAAATTTATTTTTATTAATAGCAAATAAATAATTTTTTTCACCATGCCTTTTTGAAAAAGAAGGTTAAATATTTTTATTTTTCCATGTACTCCCCGTTTTTTCCTAAAAGCATCAATTTCTTAAGAATTATTATTTAGTTATTGTAAATATTTCATGATTGCTTATGGTGCTTTGGAGGCTCTCTTTTATTCATACAGACAAAATCCCTATAAGGGATAGCTTTAGCTAGCGAATCTTGAACTCTGACCCCCGAGGTTATGGATTATGCAAGACCCACACAAAGAACAGGGCATAACTTATTTTACTTTCTTTTCGTTAAATAATATTAATTAAAATGGTTTGGTAGTTATTAAAAGGATTTTGTTATATGACATAATTAACTGACCCTTATTGTCGTTGAACGGTTTTTTATTTTCACAAATTTGGGTTAAATATAACCTTCCGCTTATCCAAGTTTTACTATTTTTAGTTTAATGTTGAAATTTACACCCAATTAGTGTATTAATAAAATTATTTCTTGCTTTATAGGGCGAGCTTCGCTCTACATAACGTACATTGAATTAAATAAAGCAAAGTTTGTAGCAGATTATTCTCTGTCTTGCATACTGCTAAATTGCTGGCGAGACGTCCCTGCCTGATGTAAACATTGTGTTAACCAATAATCCCTTACACCCTGCTTACGTATCGAAACTGGGGCACAAAGGGGTTTACGCAGATAGTTAAGCTTGGTTGGTGTAGGGGCTAGGCGGATTTATATAAAAATACAGGAACCTATCCACTAAAGCAGCAAGACCCAAAATACTATAAAAATAAAATTTTGAAAGGACAAACATCCCTAGGCGTAGCTTTTCCAAATAACCCCAAAAAGATCTATCCTTATTGCATTCTTGTGATCCCTATGCCCTGCTTACTCAACTGTAAGATTTGTAGATTGAAGTTAAACAGTAAGGCAAAGGAATTTAGGCCTTTTGAGCTTTTTAGAAATTTGTAAAACATGACTATCCCTTTTTTTCAACGACTTGATGGTGATAAACAAGCAAGATAAAAAAAGATACTTCTAATAATAGTAGAAAACTTTATAGGGTTTTTAGCATAAAGCGCTAGCCTGAAAATTATACATAATATTTTCATTTATCTCTAATTTCTCACATAGTTTAAAATTCCTTACCTAAATTAACTTAAGTATATTAGCGTGTATTAATGGGCTGCATATATTGTTATCCCCCTTACAGGCGACAAAAAAGGGCATGATGCCCCCCAGCGAAAAGTATAAATAATATTATATATGATTAAAATAAGTTAGACACTAAAAATAGCAAACCAATAATTATAAATTATAGAAACACCTTGGTTTACTCGTTACAGGGTCTGTGCCCCACATAAAAACTTGTCTCGCTAGCCGATATTCCCTGCACCAAAGGTCATTACTATTAAAATTAGTAAACCGGATTAGATTTTGAATTTACTATCATAAATTATTATGTGTTCTATATTAATCTTTTTGTTTTTTTTCATGCATAGCTTGCGCTAACTGGCCGACGAAAGCGAAAAAAGCGATCTCCCAGGGTAGAGGGCAGATTAATCATAACTTTTTATATCCCTAAACCAATTCTTACAGTATGAAAAGATAGATTGGAGATTGCTCCATACGTAACATTGCAAATTACCTTATAACTTCAAATTCCTAACATACTCTATAAATTAATGGACAGGTAAAACTGCACTAGGTCTTTCTCGTCTAACTAGTGTTAAGCTGAACTGGCACAGCTATTCACTATTTCACTGAGTCAAATCATAGAGACAGCTGTTGTACGTTACAGCCATTCATGCAAGACCCCATTTAACGGCCCAGGGCCATTCGCTACCATTGACCCTCACGTTAGCCGCCTTTAACCGGGGTTTCCGTCGAACTCAAATAATAGTATATTTATTATTCTGTAAACCAAAGCCGGCACCGGCAGATGTTCACACTGCTTATACGGTTAGATTTCTTCATCTTTCCATCAAAGTGCTGGTTTTTAACTAAACCGAGTCGGTACAACATCGATTTTCTTGATGCTTCTCCCTTGTATACTTGATTATAATCAGAAATTCTGGGCCCTCCATTCATTCCGAAAGTTACGAGTGGTCACTTGCCGAGTCTTTGGCCAAAAATTTGATCTTTGGAAGGGATTTAGGCGTAATTGTGGCACCTAAATTTTGAATTATTAAAAAATATAACGGTTAAAATTCTTCGCGGTTTTTAATAGGACGATTTGCTCCTAAGCCAGTTCCCTATTAAGAGTGGCACTTTAGGATTTCTGAATTCGGGACTATTTTTACTGGAGCTCTTTCATTAAAGTCATTTTTCTTTGCTGCCCTGTAAAGAATAAGGTTTCGAAAGAAGGGTATAACAGAAATTTTGTTATATCTGCAAGACTTGTAATCCAATATAAAACTTAGACTTTTTACTGGTTGGAGAATTCTTTAGTAAAACTTCTACCGCCTCAATACATTTGTAAAGCCTTCGTAATGAGCAATAATTTTTTTTATTTGCTGTGTATTTAAAACCTTAATTTTGCTCCTTCAGCCTAAATAACTGTATCTTTTCTTTTTTACATACTTTACAAAAAAAACCATTTCCTTCTGCCCTTCCTCTAACCTACCTAAACCTCAGTAAGGGCATTGTAATATAGCAAAATCTTCTTTGTTAGTAGGTCTTTCAACCGGTTCCGATTTTAGGAAATAAAGATGCAAAATGACGTTTAGGTCAAGTTCACGCGAAATTATAGAGTTTTAATATTGACAAATTTTAGCATAATCCTTCTGGTAGTAAGATTGCTGCTTATTAACCATTAACTTTACAGCTGGGTTAAACACCTCGAAAATCATACCATTCTGCTGTTAATTAAGGATA
Organism: Ophiocordyceps xuefengensis; assembly: GCA_020975735.1. Classification (NCBI taxonomy): domain Eukaryota; kingdom Fungi; phylum Ascomycota; class Sordariomycetes; order Hypocreales; family Ophiocordycipitaceae; genus Ophiocordyceps; species Ophiocordyceps xuefengensis. Next base: position 5,957 of record JACYFI010001781.1, on the reverse strand, counting down.
AGCTTCAAATGTCTTAAAAACTATTCTCTAGGTCTTCTATAGAAGCAAGCTTCATGTAACATATGCGCCATCACTACGCATAGCTACTCCTGCCTACATCTAATGAATTCCCTTATTCTGCTAAAAAAATTTTATACTTTTATTGTGGAGAAAACTTGAAAAAAACCAGCTCTTACGCTATACCCATAACTGTTTTAAAGTTGTTCGAATTTATTATATTATTATAGTGGAAGCATCCTTTGCTTTGTTTTATAAAAAAAAAGATAAGATCCGGATATATTATAGGAATAAGAATTTGTTATTATGTAATGTCTTTAATCATGTAAATTAAAACTAGGTATAAACCCCCAGGATTGCGACAATATTTGATTATTTTGTTCAAAGTAATTTATTATCTGATTTTTTCGTAATTTAATATATTCAATTCCCGAAGTTTCCTTGGGGGCCAGAGTATTCACGCTCACAATATTTAATATATTGAAAAAACCACTACTCGGTGGCTCTTTACCAGCAGTATTTTCACGTACTACTGGATTAGATCCGCGAAACCTCATTCTATTACTCGAATCTTCCCAATCCTGTTACCATACATTCAGTGATTAGCGGGTCCGCTCAGGACTTTCGTCTATAAGTTTGGATTAGGGCCTTATAGGGGTGTCCCCCGGAGTTTGGTTCTTATTCACATGTCCGGGGGCCTAAAATACCCCAATTTATGATTGTTTAGCTCATTTACGCCCTTCGTATTTATCTACTAGCTTCTTCTTTTAATTCTAGTTACGGTTTTTGTCATTAGTTACCTTTATGAGTAACAAATATATTTTTTATTAATTCATCAAATATATTTACTATTTTTCTGTCACATTCTTAGTGCTAAAAATTTGTCCCTTAGTAAAAACAGGATTTTTCTACGTTTAATCTTTAGATAATATTACTTAGAGGGCCGTTACTAATTATTATTCCATAAGCTTAAGGACGGAAACTTCTTCTTTTAGTTACTCATTCACCAATATCTCAACTTGAGTTAAAGATTTATTATAATCTATTTAAAAAAATAAAAATCCCATTAATTACTATCAAAGTTCTGCTACCCCCAAAACCCGTATCTACTAACCATATAAGTCATATTCTAAAAGTACTATTTTAAATCTTAAGGGCATATTGTTTTGTAAAACATTTGACATATTAAACGAGGCTTTACTTAAAAATTAACATTTCTAGTCTGACAGCATATCAGAAGCAAGTCGTTTTAAATGTTGTTATAAAACCAATTCTATTAAAATTTAATACCTAGAAACTGTTGTTGAGCATGCAATACTGTATTATAACTGTTTAGGTTTAAAACCCTTATATTATAAAGATAACATAATATTATTATAAAATTGTAATAAACTATAACTGTTAGCACCATAGATTATAACTGTTTTAGTATTAATACTGTAACTGTTTGAGCGATAATCACTATATTAACTGTGATAATAGAACTTTTTCAATAATATGGTTGTTTTTCATAGAACTAAATTACCACAAAATAATTTATTTACACGAACTATGACAAGTGAGTTCATAGTTCTTCAACAAATTCGGCCGGCTATTTGTCATTGTGTCTCTGTAAGTTATTCTCTTATTGAAGCGTTCATGTAACAAAGTTTGGTATATTTGTTTTAATCCGTTTTAATTTTCGATGCTCCTATAGGCTTAACAAGCGCTGCTTTAAACGAGGATCATAAAATTTGGCGCTTCAATATGCCTCTATCTATCACTTTGTCCGTCTATAATAAAAACCCTTCTTAATTCTCACGTATCTAATAAATTTAGAAACCTTAACCTCTGTTTTTGGCTGGGTTTCCCCCTTTTGACAATACACGGAAATTCTCTATAAAACAAGAATTTATCCAAATAGTTCATGTAATATTTGTTGGAAACTATCCATTTGACAAACGGGTTCAGTACGGCCTAACTTCGTAAAGCTTCCCGAATTTAAAAAAAAATTATTAATTTAAAAGTAATTATTAATCGTATCCTAACTACCCTTGGAAAAGAATAAGAGTTTCTTAACTATACTCCTCTATTTCCCTAAAGTTGTCTTTTAAATACCTAAATATTATTCACCAAGCTTTAAGTTAAAGTAGAAAAATCTATGTGTCGTTAGCTCCCAAATTAAAGCTCTACTGTTTTAACCTCACGCTCTGCAGTATTTCAGCTGTATTGATTTGCTAAGCTTCTGCGATGAAAGGGAATTAGTTTTTCTAAGTTAGTTGGTAGCTAAAGGATAATTTATTTTAAACTTCCTGACTAAACTTCATTTACCTAAATTGTCTGATGATACATTTCTTTTATGCTCTATCAGAAATAGAATTTTAATTTAAAATTAACCTATGTTTTCATCACCCTTACCTGTTTAGCGCGAAGCTCCCTAAACAAAAGAATAAGCGTTTTTTTTAAAATATTTATATTCAGGTTTTAATATATCCAAATAATGCTGTCTCTTTAAAATGTTCTTTCTCTGCTTACAATTACTCTATATTTGTAAAAGTACAATTTAGTATGGCCCATGTCTTTAATAAAGCAAGCATGAATAAGGGTCTGAGGATTTTTTGTTAAAGAGCGAAGCGCCCAGCTTTCTTATATAAACCCACCCCCTACCTCTTTTTGCTAAGTTGTAAACCACGTACCTACTAACTTCTAGCCCATGACGTTATTTAAATTCAATTATAGACTACCTTGAATTTATTTTATGTTTATCTAATATATTGAATTTTTCTGCTGGCTGGCTTCCCAGCGAAGCACAAAAATTGCATACTATAACTTTTTATATGGTAATTTATTAGAGATGTCTGTTGTTAATATCATTTCTCATAATGCTTTTTGTTTTTGTAATACGTAAATTTTAATTTTAATCGTAAACTTATTTTATGAGAAGAATTAATTAATTTATTTTATTGCATTGCATCTCAGCGAATGGGAGGCCTGACTAATAACTTAGCTGATATTTACATAACTATAATTATAAGCGAACCATATTTAGTGGATGAAATGCCAACCTTAAAGGTGCTTGGCTGCGGATAACTCCCATTGTTAATTCAACATCGGATTTACTTAAACCCCGCGTCATTACCTTGAGCCATTACATGTATTACTACTCTTACTTGGGTTATGTTTGCAGTTAAGGACGTTTCCGCCTATGTTGATGGTTGTTACCTGCAGAAGGGTTCACTTCCTACAAAAAAGGCTGTCGATTTTCACTCTTAATCATTCTTATGTTTAAAATTCAAGATATATCTTTACCATCCGAGTCTCATTCTCAACTGATAAAAATCTTCATGACTCCCCCAATTTGTACCAAAACAAATACGTTTACACATCATTCCTGTCTGGAGATTAAATTTTATTGTACTGCTAAGATATCTTACTAAAAATTGCCTACAATTATAGGTTTCCGGCAGAAACAAATCCTACATTCTTTACGAAATTCCTTAAAGTCATATAAGACATATATAAAAAAGCCAAAGCTCGCCGTAAAGAGCTGAAAGTCTCTTCTCCCCTGAAAATAGTAAGTTACCTAATCATGACTTAATTATTCCGTTCTAGCAACTAATAAAAATTCTGACTTCTGCTTTAATAATCAAAATATTTTTTATTATATCTTCACTTTTTCAAAAGCTTTAGCTCCTGCTGATCTGTAACAGCCATAGTGTTTAGCTGGCTGGCCTGTTAAATTACCAAAAGATTATCTTTCCTTAGTATAGTAATAATAAACATCCGACCTTTACACGCCACTAAGGCTTATAGATGATTTACCGCTTTTGCGCGTTGTTTTTCTGATAATAGTTGTATGCCCATTATTCCGCCTTAGTAGGATCAATTTACCTCGAATTTACTTGCGGTATTTATTCCTCTCCTGTTGCTTGCAATAAGATAATCGATTTCTGCTTCTCCATTAGATACGTCATCTTTCTAAAAAAATTTAAGTTTCTTCTGTACTGTTTAGGCCTAGCAAAGAATTTGCCTTTTCTTAGGAGCTTAATTCGGGGTCGTTTCTTAAAAAAGAATCAGGATAGTATTTGTTTCCCTTTTTTTATAACCTGTTCTTTACAGTAATATATTTAATTTCCAATAAAGTGAAGTTTTTCTATATCCATATTTATAAAGACGGCTTGCGCGCTAAGAGGTGGTTTCGTAGAGTTAAAATGCTTAACACTTATAATATTTATAAATCTATTGTTTAAATTTATAGAGGCTACCCTACCCCCCGGGGATTTCAGTTAAATTTTTTATATTAAATTATTAATTCCTGCAATTATTACCACTTTTCATTTCTATCACCGAGGGATAGGGCGAGCCCCCTCATTTATATTTGAATTTTATCCCCAGAGTAAATATTTTTATAATAGATTTACGGGGTGTATACCTGGTAGTTTAATATTCTGTTTTTTCAATGATGGGAGCCGCTTTAATATATCTGTATACATCTTAAAACATAAACTAAATTACTTTTTTTAAAGCCTATTATGGCCTAATAATACAAAACTGTGTAACGCAAACGTTTACGCCTCTATCTCATTTTGCCTGCAATTATCTATTATCAAGTGTCAAGGAGATAAAAAATAGCAATGAGAGCCAGTTTTTTATATTTTAATTAACCTATTTATACTTTCTATAAACACCTAATTACATATAAGTGAAACTATTGAGCTTTAATATTTCGTATTTATATTCTGTATGCCTTTCCAATAAGGTCTGACTATTATTCTTTAGCCTAATAATTAATGAGCTTATTTAGCTTGAGTCGTTAAGTAGGCCCATTATAAATTAAAGCCAACCACTTTTTAATTCGAATGAACCTTCACCCTTATTTACAGTGTTTGGCTTTGCGGAGTCGCCCCAATTACTACATTTACCGTATATCAAACTATGTTATACCCTTAAGCAACGAGTCATTGCTGGTCGCCACAAACTATGCGTTACATATTTTGGCTTGGTCTAGAACGCTTTAGGTTTTCCCCCGTCCAATAGTGTGATGAGTTTATTGCAGAAAGTTATTCTACATCATGGAGCTTATTGTAAAGATTTGCTAATCTGTATCTTTAACGAGGCTATTCACCAGTCAGAGTTATTTTTCACTTACACTACCATCAGTCTTTCGGTAGATTTATGCTACAATCCACCCGGTTTCGGATTTTTATAAAACCCGACTATGGTCAAAAATCACCCGTGCTCGGTCTAACTTAGAGAACACTGTTTCGTTATTTAACGGCCCCGTTAACTTAAGCCGCATAATTGCTTCCAATCTAAAACGTTAACTGTGGAACCCAATTATTGCAAAGGTACGTTCCTTTTTATTCGAACTGCATTATAAAAAACTACTATTTTCATCTTTAGGGTTCCCCTCATGGTACTCTTCACTAATCGTCACTGATCAGATTTAGCTTGAGGACGGTCCCCCATTTTTAACACGATTTGTTACCGTTCTAACTTTATAGGCTTATCTCTACTTTCACTTCCCGTTATTCATTAGAATCTCTTTTTGATTATTTTTCCCTGAAGTTTATTAGATATATTCAATTCCTTTTCGGTTTAGAGAGTAGATTTTCTCTTGACTTATTGAACTTATGGAAGTTTACCCATTTCTTAGCATCTGCCCACAGTTTTACTTCGGCGACTTTATTTCAAAACAATAAGCAAAATCAGAGAGATGCAGCTCCCTACAATACTCTAAAGATATGAAAAAATTTGACAATGGGCTTGGAGACCAAGCAAGGAAATTTTTCATTAATTATTTTTATAGTTTAAATCAATAAGGGTTTACATTTCTTAAAAAACTCTAGCAAAATAAGAACTTTAGCAATCAAGCGAATACCAGGTTATTCACCAGGGTCAATCAGTTCCCTTTCACCAGAGCCTGGAGTTAAAAATATTGAGTTTATTATTGCCTATGTCGTGAGTATAAATGATTTCCT
>JACYFI010001780.1:0-16400 GCA_020975735.1 Ophiocordyceps xuefengensis | reverse complement strand
AATTTTTTTAGAAAGTAGGATTAAATAATTATCAAGTATCTATATACTTATTTAGTCATTACCATAGTGAAATTCATTTAATATGGATTGAAATTTTCAATTTTGGATATTTTTAACGAGGGATATACTAGTTAAATAAACCCTGTATTTATAATAACAGTCCTTGTTACATATCTATTCTATAGGTATGTAGGCCATGATCCTCGCGGACCACCCTCACGGGGAAAAGGTATCTATGGGAAAAATGTCAACTCCTGGGGATATCCTAAGCTTAAGGTACCAAGCATAATGCAAAAAACTATTAGTTGGCTGAAGTATTGACTATCGGTGACGGTAACAAAGCAATTAGATTGGTGAAGAACCAAAGACGATCGCGGATCTAAGTCAAAAAATAACTAAAACAGATATTGCTGTAGAAATGAGCAAAAGAGCATAAGCGGCAGTTGATCGTAATTAAACCAGAAATATTGCGTTCAGAGATGGTAACTTCTAATTAGGAGTTTCCGAAAGAATACAGTGGATTTAAGCACTCTTCGGGTTTCAATTCTAGCACAAGTCTGAACCTCCTAATGGTGCAAAGTCCACAATCTAAAACATTCGATTTTGAAAAAAATATCTACCCTTATGTTCTACATGTATTAACCCCTAGGAATTCTGATCTGGTCACTAATAGATGAGTAGGTTCCATTTTAGTAATAAATAGTAGAAGAAATACAAACATGTACAAATTAGGTTGACGTGTTCAGAATTTGAAAAATTTCAATTAGGTCACGTCAAAAATATCTTAACATATTATAACTATAAACAATACTTTGGGTGGTGTCGGTTCTATTCATAATGGCCTCCTAAACCGAAGAAAGATAGGATTAACTATTCAATAGATTCCAATTGAAATTTAAATAAACTTATATTTAATTTAAGAAAAATATCCCGTTATTGAACTCAAAAAGCCGACATGGATTTTATTATCTCGTTTAAACAAGCGGTAAAAATTGTTAAATCAATAAAGCTATCTTTCCTGTCGAACTGTTAAATCAATTAGGTAAATATAAAAGCATCAAGCGTGATTTTTAGGGTTTATCTGGAACACCGTTAAAAATCAGACGTTTGCCCAGGGTATACTCCTGTGTGAAAGCACCTGTATATAATCGTGATAAACTGTTATTTGAGACCCACATGAATTTCAGATTTGTGAAGTGGCAAAGAGGGGAAACTTGATATTCGTTATGCCTCAACCCAACAGTAATTTTAGGTTGATCTGAGTACAATGGTAGATTTCAGAAATATCTCAACATAGTAGAAGATTCCTTTAGCAGAATGAACGGGCGAGAACCATAGTTTGAATATTTTAGATCAGGAAAATTATAATTACAAATACGGAGCTTAAATCGCAATTAGGTATTAACAATAGTTGACTTTGTCCTTGATATAACCCAATATAAATGTTTCCATTTTATAAAAAAAAAACCCTATTGATACGGTACTAAAAACTGGTATGGACTATCTTGATATTGATGTAAAATCCACCAAAATTAAATTGATTATCGTGCTCATCTTACGGTTCAAAGGTATATAAATTCACTTAGAAAAGATAAAATCGGTATGGATTATAGTAGAAGGGTTTTTAGATAAAAATACCCATATGTTAGTAGCAAACACCCACATAAATCCATTGTGGATAAATTGATTTAAAAGCATAATCCAAAGGATTTCTTTAGGCTACTTAAGCTAGGTTTCCTTTTATGATGGATTATACTAGTAACTGGAAATACTTACCTGGTTGATTTTTGTTAGGTGAGAAGGTGGTGGGGGGTTTGGTTCATACTTTTAGTTAGTTTTTTTTTGATTTCCTAGAATTCAGGCCTAATCCAAAGTCTCTTTAGGCCGGCCCCTTTTTAAAACTATAGATGGGAGATTGTTTTTTTAAAATACGGTATGCTTAAATTAGAGGATCTTTAGTAGGGTTTAGACTATAATTGCTAATTAATTCTCCGATAGCTCCTTACACTAACGAGAATGGTTATAACTATATAGGATATTTTATTAATCCGGAAGTCATATGGCCTACAAGTTCACAAGGTAGTTCCATATTTGTTCACCCCATGGCCGAAGGAAAGGACTACGCCGTTTCCGCGTTAATAACACGCTGCCACAATGTTTACGGCCGGTGTATTATTTATTAAATGTCGTCATCTTACCTTTTTAATGAATTTACAGTAGTACGTGTGTTACTTTATTTTTTATGATTAGGGAGCAATAACTACTGTGTTCTAGCCTATTTGTAGGATTATTAAACAGTAATGAAAATAAAATATTTGCTTATTGACCTATGGTCTCATATTAGTATTGATGGCATAGTAAGGTTTAGCTTCTTACTAAATTATTGCTTTATATTCCATTTTAATAATCACGCTTTCCCATCAAAGGATTGTTATCCTTGGGGCAGGTGCTTGTATACCACGGCTGGGTATGATTTATACAAGAACTTAAAGAAGATATGGTGGATTAATGTGATTCTTTCACTTAAATTTATTTACAGTTATAATAAATTGCGCTTAGTCGTAGTCTGTGCTTTCCTACTATATGACAGGGATTCAATACTAGGAAAAGATTTTTATATTAGATCTGGCCTTATGGTTCAATTAATTTCTTTAGTAGCTATAAAGCGTTGTATTTTATAGCAGTAATAGGCATTGCGTATTTACTCTATTATTATTTCAGTTAAAGGTTTACTATATTTAAACCCTTTTTTAGCTAGATCCTAATAGACACCCGTAAATTAATTGTTATTAAGAATGCACATGAAAGGCGACATATTCTTTAAAGTTTTACCTCGCCTTAGTTACTTTGCTTATTCAAATATATTTTAGGTTACTTAACTAAGTATAAATTTTCATTGGGGGGTTAGGGTCTGGATTCTTAACGATAATAAGTTATTTTTATACAACCTATGCAGTGGAAAATATATAGACACAGAGTTTGCTGTACCCTATTTTTTAATTAATTTACCTTTCGAATATCACAATATTATTTTCGTTTAGCTATTGTTAATGATCCTGGAAATTTTACCTAGTGCTATTATCAAATTTCAATTTATCTGAGTTTAGGCTACTATAAATTTGGGTTTTTTTTCAACCGACGTTTCTTCCACTAGAATTTTTCTTAATAAATTGTATAGTTATTACAGTTTTTGATATAGGCGGTAACCAACTATAAGTCTTAATAAAGATAGTATTATAAGAATGAGTAGGTCATTATTTTGGTATGGAGGGTAGTGTTTAACACTAATAAAGTAAAAAAGTTTTGCTAATTTAAGTTTAAGGAATTCCGTAATACCAGAATTATCGCTCTTTTGCATTACCTTGATTAAGCTATTCTTTGTTGTTTACGTATTATTATTTACTTGTCGCAAGCCAACATTGGTTTGATTTTAGTTAATTCAGTATAGTATCTTGTGTACAGTTCTAGATAGCTAAATCATATTTTATAGTTTACCTAAGGTGACCGAGGAAAGTTGTTGGTCGTATAGGGTCAATTCCAAAAAAAAAATCTGAAGGTCGGCAGTAGATTCACGAATTATAGTAAAACAAAAACTGTTTCGTTAACGTCAACCCAATAAGATGAGTTCTTATATAAGAACTTTCTCTACCCACCCTTTTTAATCGGTTAAAACCGCCCATCTAGCAAATTAATAGTGAATCAGGCGAACAAGGAGGCTTATGGGAAAGAAAAAGAAGGGAAATTCTAACAATAAGGACCAGCTAAACTTTTATTCTGGTAACGTTCGGGTGTCTCGAGTAAAATCGAGACAATACTTTGTAAAGATGAGACATGGGAATTATTTCTTCTTTAGAAAGTTAGACTGAATGGAGGTAGCAGGAAGCTGAACAGCAGAACAGGGTATCATAAGATCGGACGGCAACTTAAACTCATCGCAAAGGGGGGTCTGGGCCGGAATCTCCTCAAGCCTGGACATCGCACCCTGTCTCGATTCACCTCAAGCTGGCCCCAATCAGCACCGCGCCTCCTTATTGGCTCAACCTCATGTCAGTTCCAACTACCCGGAATGACCTGAGAAGCTCTGGTTTGACTAACAAGTTCCAGATAATGAGTTCTTTGTAGAGACAGATTAGATCGATGATTCTGCGGCATTCAAAGGAATGCGGATAAAGACATATGGTAAAAGACAAACGGTAAAGGAGTAGAATAAAGCAGAAATGTTTACAAGGGAATAATGTTAATGAAGATGTAAAAGACAAAGTAGAACGGAAGTAGTCATTAAAGAAAAAAAATTGACTCAAATGTACTATTAAGTGAGAGAAAGCTATAGGTAAAGGTAGTCAAAAGAACAATAAAGTGATTCACGACTTCAAGTAAAGATGTGATGAAATAAAAATTTTTCAGTAAACGAGCCTGGGTTAAAAAGTTCATTGTATAGTATTAATTTGGCGCACCTTGAAAAGATACAGTGTGGTATGCCCTGATATATAGGTTAGAACGGGGGTGATTAAGACCAATTATATCTCATCCCGAGCTGGTTATATTTTTTGGTACATTTAAACTATAACGTACTTATACGAGGCAACGGTTAGAAGGCTTTCTGAACTTAGGCTTTTTGGTTTAAATGCAAGGAAGTACTTTTGCAAAAAGTTTGCAGTATTATATATTAATATAGTATATAAATTTTATTAAATAGCATAAGTCTATTATTAAAGCTTTGCGTTTAGAGAAAAAATATATGTTTTTATACAGCTTATACAATACCAGCCTAAAAATATAATTAAATACCAATCCGTAGGCGACAAGTCGTGGGCCGGCTTCCTCCTCAGGCCATTAGAGCAAGCACTATGAAGGATATTAATGACTAGACTAAGTTGTGATACTCTATTAGTTCTAAAATAAAAAGTCAATACGGTATAGTGGTGTATGTATAAGTAACATTAATTAATGTATATTAAATTTTTAAAAAATTAAAGCACTAGGAGATTATTACAAAAGGATCACCTTCTCTTATAGATTTTAGTTTAACGCTTATATAATTCGACATTCCAACCAACAATAGATAAATTATCTATGAAATCTTGGACATTAACATACGTGCTTTTTTAGGTCATACAAATAATTTACAGGGTTTAACCTTTTAGCTATGCATATACCAGATTAGGCTGAAGCATTCAATTCTGTTGAGCATATTATGCGTATACAGTATCAAACCGGTTACTTATCGTTTAATTACACAGTTAATACATCTTCACATTCTTTTTCTTAGTGTCTTTCACTTAGGTAAGAGGTTTTCTATGCTTACACCTATCCTATAGAGCTCCCATGAACTTTTAGCTTGAGGTAAATTTAGGAGGCTATACTATTCCCTTATCCTTATGATGGTACAGTTTTCTTGGTTTAGCGTTAAATAGCACCCAAATATTATTTAATTATTTAATAGCAAATAATTAAAAGCATTTCAACGAAAAAAGATTATTACTTCTGCCTCATATAACCCTAATGAGGAAAAGAATAAAAGAATTTTAAGATCTAAACATATTAAACCTGGGGTAATTATTTTATGTTAATATAATTGACAAGATTCTGTTCGGCTAAATAGTAGCTAAAGAAAACTAAAGGACCTTTAGTGGGTATTGTATATGATTTTCAAATAACAAAAAACTTGAAGTTTATTATATAGGATCTTGTTATCCTTACAGGAAGAATAAATTTCTAGGATTTATTACAAAATCATTCTATCTGTATTTACAGCTGGTAGTAGAAGAGGTCCTGAAACAAATTCAGTTAATAATATGGTATCTATAACTTAGTATTCCAATTGTTTTAGAGTTATTTACCTGCAAAGGTAATCAAGAAATAATAAGAAATTATTAAACTTACGAGACTTTTTTAATAAAAAGTCTCTTGTTACCTATTTATTAATAATTATTAACTGATAGCGGATCTAGTTTTGGTATAAAAATCAAGAATAACCTAGAATAAAATGAAAGCTAAATATAATGAAATCAACGATAAGAAAACAATAGGAGAATTTTAATACAGAGGTAAAACCCTATGTTTTAAAACACATGAGTTCCTATGAGATCAATCATGACTCTAAATAGAAAAGCTGTAACTTAAACAGAACCAGGGATTAAATATGAAAAAGAATTCTAAATCAATTATTGTAAAAACAACTTAAATAATATGTTCATGGTGAAGCTTAATAGTATCGTTGAAACAGACGCTTAAAGCGTTAAGTTGTATTCAACCCTAAACTAACACAGAGAACGTAAAAAAGCTTCTTAGTATAATTGATAAAAAGGACGTTTAATGTTGATTTTATACAAAAAGAAATATTAAGTTTACTAGCCTGGAGGTTATAAAATGTTTTATGTAGTTGTATGGAAAAAAAATAACTTTAAAGCGAATTGACTGACAGGTTCATTCGAGAAATCTAAAAAATATTTTCTTTTGGGCCAAAACTAGGGAAAACGATTAAAATATACTAATTTAGTACTACAAAGAATCGTCGGTTCATTCCATAAGAATCGCGCACAGCGGGGTCACTACGTGGTGGCTGAACAGCTGTTAATGCACAGTCAAACTTTTTAATCTATCGTAAGTTTTTTAGATGAAATGTAATATTCGAACCAGAAAGATCATACAGCTTTTATTTAAAAAGTAAGTTTGTATGTTTTAACTTACGGTTCAAATGAGCCTTATGAGGTGCCAACAATGGTTAATAACTAACTAGTAAGTCTAATCACCTTGAGTGGACAGGAACTAGTTGAGTCAAACGAAAATACAGTTTTAGTTAAATTGCCCTATTTGTTGAAATTTATTATCAGTATTCGCCTAACATTAGGCGAGTGTGCACATAAAAAGCTTTAAAAAAGAAAGTAAAAACATTTGAATAAAAAAAGATTTAGATAACTCTTCCCTACTCGTCTTTTTATAGCTTTTCTTATTAGGCTGAATAGATGGGAGATGGTTCAATAATACAAATAACCTTAGGACACTAAGGAATATTAGACAATAAAATTGACTTGAATCTTTCTTTACATTTAGATGATATTTCTACTTTCGAAGGTATATATTTCTATCAGGTGTTTTTAAACTAGGTAGCTATTTGTAAATATATTATAAGAGGATTGAAAAGCCAACATGTCAACACTAGTAAAAAATAGACACTGAATTCTCAGGAGTATTAATTTCCCCTGTACTAATCATACTGATATAATTCTTCTTACCGAAACTTCGCAGTAACAGATTTTTAATGTAGGCTATGCATATAGTTACAAATAATATTAAACCATATACTAAATACCATCTAAAGATAAATTTAAAGATTGTGTTTTTGAAAATTTCACTTAATAGGTCAATTAGATTTTACATATTGTTACATTTCTTCCAAATTATAATTTGAATAATAGGATTTCAGAATCGAGGTTACCATCTTCTGTTGCCTTAAGTAGAATGATAGGACGTTTTTCAAATTAAAACAAAGAATGCCATAAACTATTTATTGAAGCATTTAAATTAGTCAACTTTAAGTCCTAAATGAGAAAAATAGATACACTCATAACTACAGTCAAATTTAGTTTAGTTCGAAAGTCTGATCATAAAACTTTAGTAAATTTTCTTTCTTTTAATGGGTTTACATCTCTTTGTAGGGGTTACACGAGATTCAATACACTAATGATTAAAAAAAAATCTAAAAAATTCATTCGGTTATGAAAATTAAAATGTCTAACTTAATACCGGGCTCCTAAAAAAAATAAATATTATTTTTTTAAGTGCAAAAGGGGAAAATACAAAGACATTTAATAAAGATCGACCTCACTCCTTAACAATTAATTTTGTTAAGCGCAACTTAAATTGGGTACTTTTACGCCAAGAGTCAAGTAAAAAGAATAAAGAACGTTCAAGACTAATAAAGTGAGTTTTGTACCAAATCATTCAAAGTTACACGTAACCCCTAAATTGTTTTGAAGTCTGCTGCTGCGAAGCCAGGGTTGAGCCCGGTTATGTTCCATCTAAACCGCTCTTAAAATTTAAGTCCATAGTCCATAATATATCGAAACTACGATATAAAGCTATGAAATTAAAAATTATTATCCCAATTATACTTTTGTTCCATCTTGGAGAGGTTTCTTGTTAAATAACGAACCTTAACGCTGATTCTTCGCCATCTAACTTTTGATACCTCTTATTGGTTATTAGCCAGCATTAGTACATGGCAAATTTTTGAATAAAAGCTGTGCAGTACCGAATTAGCGCTGTGAGCTAGTAGTCTTTGTAGGGGTAACCGTTTTACCAATGATAGAATACCCTGTCGGCTCCTTACTTACTTATTTAAAGATTTTATTCTATAGAATTTCTCTTTATTTTTATTTAAGTATTGTTTTGTATTCTTTTGATGCCAAATAGTGTTAGGGAGAAGGTGATGCACTATATAGTGGCTAAATCCTATGCACAAAACCCTGCTGCCTATAGTGCCAGAAATGATATTTATCAACCTTTTCTATGGCTTATAAATTAAGATCATCCCAGATAAAAATTATTATGGTTTTATTAGCCTATGTTTTAAGTTCATTTAATTATTATTGTAAGTACCTACCTAAAGTCAGATTTGGAATAATAAAAGGTTTACAACTTCAACCTCCTAACAAGAAAAATAGTGTTCCTATGTCATTCTTATAAACTTCTTGAAATATTAATGAATTAAGGAGCTAAGCATGTTAAAGTCCATTTATAGAACTTGAGACCAAATCAAGTACAAGTTCTTATTAGTTTTTCCTACTTCCTTATGTTAGTTTCCGGGTTTTAAAAGCATATAGACGATACTCTAATTTAGACCTTATAAGTCAAAAATACATAATCTTATTATAAACTAATTTAAGATCTAAGACGTAAATACTTGCCCATGTGTTTTTATTCTTGTACCCGAGTACTACTAAAAGATAATTATATTAATATTGTTACTCTAAAATAATAATAAAAATAATAATGTGGTAAATTGGATCCGCAACTTGATTGACAAATCATTAGTCTGAGTTCAATTCTCCTCCATATCTTTTAACTTTGGATCGATGAAAGTTTAATACTGGTAATTCTTAGATGATAAAATTTGACTTAAATATATATATATAATAGAATATACTTTAAATCTAGTATATTTCATAAATTGAGCCTTGACTGCCTATTTTTACTTAGTTTGAGGCTTCAATGTATCAAGTGGGTCCTATATTCCGGAAATTTATTATCTTTTAGTGAAAGAAGCTAAACAATACGCATAGTCTGTGACGAAAGAAGTAAAAATTTTGTGTAGAGTGATTCAACATACATCTTTTCCCAACGTTATTTGACTATTTCGCTTTTATTATTAAACTGATGAAAAACACTCATTGTAATGGTACTCCCCAAATATTTTATAATTTCTCATTACTAACAGGAAAGGAAATGAACAACAAAAAAAGAAAGGAAAATCATGCGCCTGAAACTTTAAGCTGAAATAATCTATGGTTAATGAAAGATTGATTTAATTACACTAACGTAAAAGATATAGGAACTTCTATACTAATTTTTGCTTTTAGCTTGTTTCAGGATTGATTAGGTTCAGCTATTTTCAGTTCTAAATAGAAATCGTTAGAACTTAGTGACAGGGGGTTCATTTATATCATTAATACCAAGTTGTATAATAGATTGTAACGCCCTCACGCCATTTTTGATGATTTTCTTTTATGAGTTATGCCAGCCTTATAGGTGGATTTGAGTAATTTTCCTTATGCCCTTATGGTAGGGGGGTCCCCCGATATGGCCAACAAACGAAACAAGGGGCCTTGGATAAAAAGGCACTAATATATTGTGAAAGGTCTCCTATAGGCTTATTTTACTTATAAAGAACACAGGCAGCCGAAAAAAGAATAAGAAAGCAGAAAAGCCGTCTTAGTTAATCCTGCTCTAACCGAAGGTTATGGAATTATGGATCACCCAATAAGTAAAAAAAAGAAATGGCTTCCCACTTCGCGCGTTATTACGGGGGATGAGCATCCTACCTTGCAAAATAAAAAATTTTGATCCTTTAATTCTGTCAGGAATGATTTGAAGACAAAACGGTAATCATTAGAGATTTTAAACGTTAAGAATTTAGAAAGTGTATAATCCTAACATTAAAGCTTATAGTAGTTTAGCTACACAGTAACCATCACTTAAAAAATACTTTTAGTTTTCATGTTTATTTTTCTATGCCTGCCAAGGGCTTAACCTAGGAAAAATATGCATGACCTTCCATTGCAAATAATTGTAAAGATAGTTGTAATTTAACGATACTTTTCCTATAAAGCAATTTAAATAAAGTCGGTGATTTTGAGGAATGGTAAAATAACAAAAAAAACATCCAAAAAATTTGATTGTCTATCCATTGATTATAATGATTGAAGAAAAGGGGTTCGTTAAGAAAAAAGGATTAATATCCTTCCCTTAAACAAGTTTCTTTAGTTTAATAACGCCATGATTAACAAAATTATAGATTCTAAAAGCAAATTTTTTTATTCCGACAAAACGATACTAAATCTATGGCAAGATTTAGAATAAACTACCTAAAGAAGATGGGTTTTATCCTTATAATAAAGACTAAGGAGTTTCTTTAAATATTAGTTGAAATTTATTTGGGTGAAAATTAAACCCTAAAACACAAAAAATGCTTAAGGTAAAAGAGTTCTTTCAATCTTATTTGTATATGAGAGTAAACCATCCTATGTAATTGATAATAATATTAGATAGCATAATCCTTTATTTGGAATTAAATATTGGGAGATTATATGGGATGAAAGAGAAAATTGTAAAAAAACTTTCTCGCTGCTGCCTGCTATGCAGCAAAAGACAAATAGAACTAAAAATAGATTGCCGTCTAAAAATAGACTGATAGTTAAAGAACTGTTTCAATTGAGCTTGAGTTAATTAATTATACTTTAGGAATAATCAAAGGCTTACCTATTAGTATTTTAAGCATAGCCGTTTTAAATAAAAGTGTTAAATTTGTTAATTATACTTCGCTATAATGCAGGATATCTCTCGTGCTTGCGTCCAAAGCTGACGCTCATAAAGAAAAATAGCGAGTAAAAATATATATACCTTTTAAATTTTTCCTAAGATCCTTTTAGAAATGGTAGTTATAAGTATGAGAAGCTATATTAGTTATTAGAAACAATCATGCAGAGCAAACAAGTAAGTTTGTATACATGGGGGATCCTCGACACTACACACGGCGAAGCCCCCTTATAGGGCGGTGAAGAACATACTTCGCGTTTTTAGTAGGTACATCTAAGTTCTTTACTTCGGCAAGATTCCCTAGATTAAATTTTGAGACATAAGTTGTGTGATTATTACCTTCCTGTTTAGCCTTTAATTTTCTCGCCGCGGTTATAGAGGGGAGCAGGGCAGGTTGAACTTCTTTATCTATCTTCTCTGTTAGGATTAGAAAGTCACTAACGGACCTAGTGTAGACCTTGCTATATTTGCTTTACATGCTTTCAGGTGTTAAGTAGTTATGGGGAGCAAGTAAAACCGTTCTTAACTACCATGCTAAGGAGAAAACACCCGGGTAATAAGACTACATTAAAATTAGCTTTATTTGGATGAGCTGTTAGTGTTATTACGGCTGTTTTATTTGTTATATCAATTACCCTGGTTTTAGGCTAGGGTAACATAATAACGCCTAGCTCGTATGAATGTTGGCCAATATTGCTGAAAAGTAGATATATGTATTTATTATATCTTTTATAAAGAGGATGTGTAATAAATTTGATTTTATTAAACTTCTATCAGAGACTCTACGCCAGAAATTTATTCGTTAATAAAGTCTTATTTAAATAATAGAAGTAGATTAGTTCTACTCTTTCGTTTTCCTAATGATAGTATAAACTTTCTGAATTATATTGTTTGTTCATACATTAGCAAGGTTTAATGAAGGGAGGTACCATATATACCTAAAAACAGAAAGATTCAACCTGAAAGGTCAATTATATTTATTCCTACGATAGCAAACTAGGTTATTATGAATTTTAAGAGACTATCCTTTAGCTTTAATGATCCAAATCTAAAGTTAAGGCCATGGGATCTATTTTCCCAGGAAAAAAAGGGGAGTCAAAATGCTTTATGTAATTATCGATAGACAAATCTTGAAAGGGTGTAATCTTGTAACTCAATTGTTTATAAATGGTTACTTCAAGAACTCTAAAATATTAATGGCTTTACAAAAAGATTAATTGAATTTTATTAAACTCAAAACTGAATCTACATATATAAGAAAAAACAAAAACGTTTAAAAGATATAAGTAATCTATTCTAAATAGTGGATTAGCGAGGGTTTATAGATTGCGAACGGGCATTTTTCCAGTAGAACCTACATTTGGCTAGTTAATATCCTTAATAGTAGATGTAAAGTTGAATCTGGTCTCAAAGACAAAACGATGCAATACTAATGAAGATAATATGAATATTTGAGTGTTTTATCGCGGATTTTTTTACTTATTCCTCAAGAAAATTATATATAGAATGAATAAAAACCCGAACCTTAATACAGAAGGTTCTCAGAACCTACTATTTAAATAGTAACTTTATATTTAATTGGAATATATTTGAAAGAATTACCCTTAGAATTTCTAGTAAAATTTAAATTATCGAAGAATTGTAGAAAAGTGTGTTGTTCACATTTTTGAATGTCAAAGCATCCGCAACCTGAACTATAAAACATATGTAGAAATAAATTCTCAGATGAAATAAAACTAGAACAGGAATTCTATTTAATATCATTTTAAAGAACTTTATATTAACTTATTAAATAAAAATATAGTCCTAACACATTGGTACCAATTGCAGTATTACTTTTAAACGCTTTTTGTTTAAAGGTTTATTTGACCTGAGACCTGGTCTAGAACAAAAATGATTTGTGGGTAATTTACCATGAATATTAAAAGATAGAAACGCATATAACTCATTCTTTGAATAGTAGGAGGTGGTGGTGATTCCCTTATATTATTCCAACATCTTTTCCCTCGAAAGATATTTAAATCGTAAAAAGATACATTAATACAGCTCTTCTTTATACTTTGTGTTTTGTTATTCGCCAGCACACCCCATCCTACAAGTAAAAAAAAAAATTTAGTGAGATTATTGAACCCATGAAATGTGAAGATCCTTGGTCTAGGCTTAAGCAGTGGCTAAAAGCTCAAAATCTAAAGTTCCAAAGATTAAATAATTTTGTAAAATAGTGTTATTAATTTTTTTATTAATCTGTTTCTGGTTAATGGTACTAATTTATATTAGCTTTTTTAATTTTGTTTTTGTTTCAAAGGGCTTATCAGGTTATCTGAACAGAAAAAGCGCCTAAAGGATGCAGCAGCTATTTTTTGTGGGGTTGCGGAGCGTGCTCGCCAAAAAAAAAAAATATAGCTAAAGGTACCTAAAGAAACTATTCTATAATTTTTTATTTTAGGGCGTTTATTTCTTTTTTTATATTCTTATATGAATACATAAATACTGCTATTTGTCTAGATTAGAGAATTGCTAAGAAAATAAGGAAGGGTTTAAGTGTTAATAAATAAGGTGTGAATATTCAACAATCCTATAAGATTTAATGTTGCCTGACTCTGGTTCCAACGAGTACTAACTAAATAAGGTTTAGCTGTGAACTGAGGGAGTAGGTATTAAAAGAACAACTAAAATTGTAAAAAATATTCCGTTACTCCTAGCTGAAGTTAGGTTAATGCCAGCAGGAGGCTTAGCGAGGAGGGTTTACAGTTCCAGCGTTATACTATCACACTGCGTCTTTATTAGAAAAAAAGATAAATTCCATACCTTTCATAATATGGTTCCTATTAATACCAATTACTAATGGTAATGGAAATATGGACCAGTGTGCATTTTCAATCGCACCTATCAGCAGATATAAGTACATGATGAAGTTTATTCTAGAAGCTAATTACCGATTACAGATATTTGTATACTTATATATAATTTCTGAGCTATTATTAAGTTTATGTTTTAGCCCCAAAATATGATTTCTAAAATGTTGATCAATTAACATAATATTAAACATGATATTGGTAATTGTGTTCATTCTATATACTTAAGGCCCTGAGTTACTCATGCTAAGTAAATCAATAATTTGTTTAATTGTATTAGGGTTTAATTTCTTTTAAAAATCTGGAGTTCATATTCAGGTCTATATATAGGGGCAAATTTTTTACCTACATAATTTTATTTTGAAATTGTTAGTGAAATTCGTATAGAACTAAATTAAATAAAATCTTAAATTATTACTAATAGGCTAGGGCTTGGGCATGTTTTCCATCGTTCACTGCAGCTAATAAAATTCTTTAAAACAAAAAAGTTTACATTGAATACTTGGGGGAAAAGAGTCTAGTTATGATACATTAGGATTACGAATTAAAATAGGAGAAAAAAGTCGAGAGTTAGTGAAAGGCATAAATTTGATTGAGGGCAGACTTTCAAGTTCATATGAGACTCTTAAAAGTAACAAAATTATTGAGGGCTGGCGATATGTATTTGTGGGGTTACGGAGCGTGGCTTTATAAGAAAAAATATACTCAAGCTCTACTTACCTACATTAGTTAATATTTTAATTATACTACAGGTAACTCTGTTAAAGAAAAAAGTATAGTACAAATGTTTAGCAACTATGGTGTAAACGGTCAATATATTTGCGCATTTAAAGACCGTCGTTAATTTAAACGTGATCGCTACCAGACTCTCACGGTGGGAGTGGTTAAATGCTGCTCATGTTACAGTCGATACTTCTATTATTAATGCATTGATGCTGCGCTTGATTGGAGGCGCATCATACCACACATGCATAAGACATAATCTTTAATTAGAAGTATGGATTTCTTCGGTCCATCTCCCGAGGTTTTTCTAACTATTTTAAATAATACCCAGGTTTCGGGTAATAATTAGGTAACATACAATAACCAGGCCATAGCTCTTAGTATAACCTGTTTTATTTGTTACAAGGTCAGGTTTTAGTATGGATGTTGTAGGAATAATTTAGGATTTATCCGTTGATGTGACCCACATGTAACTGTAGGACTGAGACGTGAGTAAACTACAGTGTTAAACGGTAAAAAATCTTGACTAAGGCCTGAAACTTTCTGGGGTATAAATGGTGCACTCGTGTTTACGTTAGGACAATCTATTTTAATTTTTGCAGGAAAACCAGCAAGTAACTTTGCTAGTTGTAAACAAATTAAGGGGCAATGAACTAAAAAAATACAATGGGATAAAGTAATAACTAATTTACCTTAATTGTCTGATCCATTTATCATAAATTAAGAAGCCCATCTTACAGATAGGGGAATTGGGTATTTTCCTAGCAGATAATAAGAAGGTAAGGTTCCATTTTCGGTGAAAAAAAGAATTTCAGATTGTTTTTTTTTCAACAATTGAAACACAATTCGCACCCAATATATTACGATAAACAAATAGGGATTATGGGTCGTATTAACAATAAAATTTGAAGATTAAAAAAAGGAGTGAAGATAATATTTGTAAGAATAAACAAGGTTTCGGTTTTTATTTATTATTCTTTAAATAAATGGGTAAATTGAACTCGAATCTTAAACTATAATAAACGCCGGATTCGGCTTAATTAACAGTAAATAATTCTGAATGCTTAGGAATTTACCACCGTTAAAAAGTAATCTTGAAGATTAATGTTTTGAAATTTAGGCGGGTTTTAGTTCATCTTTTCGGTTGTTTTATATTTATGTTGCATAAAGCCCAAGAGATGAAAATAGGGGGATAGCGTCAAGTTTGAGTTTTTATAAAAACAAAAGATAAAAATTCCTATAGAACTTATACAATTATCATTTAAAAACGGGTGCTATACTCAAGATACCAGGTAACCATTGAGTCTTTAATAGAAGCTCCGTTCTTTATCACAACAGCTCGTTAATAGAGTTACTTCGATTAAGATCAATGTTTTGGTTTGAAAATTATGAAATTTTCTATTAAAGTTAGAAAAAGTATATAAGCGAAAATGGATTAGATGAGGCGTAAGGATTTAAAAGCAAAGGGGTATAAAAAAACAATAGTTTAAAAATAACTATTGCCAACTAAAGATCTTCAGAGAAAGTACGCAAAGAATTAACATCTGATAGTAGAAAAAAATAAGGAACTTCTTTCTTGAGCCCAAGCTGACTGTTCCTGGATTTTATCTACTGCTTCTATTTGGCGGCAGGTAAAAACATAACCACAACGGGCGCACAGAAAAAATAAAGAAGGTAGCACAGCGTTGTAACTCCCACTCGATTTCTTCGCGCACAGCAGTAAAAAGTTACATGCTCGACGACTTCTTAGTCTTTCAATTTCCCATCATCAGGGGGGTGCCCAGG
>JACYFI010001776.1:0-11244 GCA_020975735.1 Ophiocordyceps xuefengensis | reverse complement strand
TAGTAACACACTATATTTGGTTAACAATAAGGGTAGTTTACGCAGTTAGAATGTCTATAGGAATATAAGGATTATCGTTTTTGAAGTCACCAATGTAGACTGGTGGCTGGAAGTGGTAAACTACAGGTTGTTCTCGGTTAAAAATCTTTCGCTAAGTCTGGAAAACTTCTGTAGTAAATGAGTCCACTCGGTGGTTACGTTAGGAACATCTATTTATTTTTCAGGAAAATTACAGCAGTAACCCTTTGGCTATTCTAAAATAGCTAGGCTCAATAACTACAAAATAACATTTGATAAATATCTAATTTTACCTTCAATGTCTGATATTTGTATCTAATATAGAACCAATCTTACAAAGATAAGGAATTGGTAATTTCCTCTAGCAGGGCATAAAAGAAGGTTAAAGGTTTGATTTGGGTGTAAAAGAGAATTTCAGATGGGTTGTTTTTTCAAACATCTGAAATACAATAAGCACATTATATGAGAAAAAAACAAATAGGGGTATCGGTCGTATTAGATAAAATCTGAGAGATAAAAAAGGAGTAAAAATTATTTGGGTAAGAATAAACAAGGTTTTGTTATTATTTAATCCTTTAATAAAGTTGGGTAAACTTTGGTAACTGAATTCCTAAGTATAACCAACTTGATTGGCGCTTAATTTACCAGTAAATATTTGATATAGGAATTTTACCACCTTTAAAAGAGAATTGTTACTTGAATAATTTTTTGAATTTAGCTTGGGTTGTAGCAAAAGACTTCCTCCTTTGTTATCTATATTTAAATGTTGTAAAAAGCCACAAGAGATGAAATAAGGGGATACGTCGATTAGAGTATGATCTAAACAAAGGATAAGTTTACCTATGGACATTATACCATTATCATTTAAAACGGGTAATATTACTCAAGATAGCTCAGCGGTACATGGTCTTTTTAAAAACTCCGATTTACCAACAACGCTAGGGTTTGATAAGTTACTTCGATAATGGTATCATGTTTTGGTTGAAATTGACAATTTTTTTATTTAGTTTCAGAAAAGTATTAATAGAATGTTAAGGAAGTTAAGCATTACAAGGTAAGTGGATAAAAAAAATTATAGTATTGCAACCTGAAAGCATCTTTTCGAGACAAAGTACGCCAAGAATTTAATAAGATATAGACAAAAAAAAATTTAAAAAACTTTTCTTGATGCTGCAGCTGCTGTTCGCTCGAATTTTATTTCTATGCTTTTATTCTAGCGGGCAGTTAAAACGATACCACAACCGGCGCACAAACATATAAGAGCGTGCAGCGTGTGAACTCCGGACTCCGATTTGCTTTGTGCACAGCAACCTAAAAAAAGTTGCATGGCCCCGCTTTAGTTTTTCAGTTTATTCCATAACATTCAAAGAGGGGATGCAAAATGCTATTTGAAGGATCCGGGGAAATAATTAAGCACGATTTAGGCTTATGTAGGTCGGATTCCTTTATTTTTTTTATAATGAATGTACGTTAGCTGGCTAAAGCCAAAATCATCACAAGGACACCGTGGCGACACAAAGCTAAAAACATAAATATAAAACACACAAACTAATATAGCAAGCAGAAGCATTAAATATAGTATCTTAACCTTTATAGGGTATCTTGCGATGCCTATGCTTTTCACCCCACCATAGCTTTATCCTGAGGTATGCATATCATCTTGTAGGTCTTAGTGGCTGTCATGGATCAAGCTGCCTAAAAACGGGCAGGTAACATGGTTTTCACCTTTAGGGTACAAAGATAAGGAGGGATTGAGGGTTAACCATCAGAAAGAAAAAGACATTAGTTACCATAGAAGCACAAGTTGTTCATAGAACATTATCTAAAAGTTAGGGGTATGGGTCATTGTATTTCTGATAAAGCTACCCTGATGTTAGGTAGCTATCTCATTTTTATTAACTCATGGATACTGTCCTTGGACTAAGCCTTTATTTTACACCTGCAACATTATATTTTTGAGTTCCTACGGGATAAAAATTCGTTTTTCTTGGTTGCTAGCGATGCTAGGTGGGTCTATTAAATGACACCCTCAATGTTATTTTATTAAGGTTTTCGCTTTATGTTAACAAAAATCGGGAGAGGTTTCAATAATCACCTTAGCTCTCCCTTTTTAAAAAATATACTAATTAGCTGGAAAATTCTAACAATTGGCATGTATAATTATCCCTTGAACATAAAGAGGTGACCAATATGTAAATTTTGAACAATCAGCAGGAAACCAACAGATGATTGTCATTATTAGGGCATCCTTACGGACTACACGTAATCCCACTAAAAAGTACTATTTCACCTAGTGATAACTAAGATATTTCAGTTCCCATGAATAAATATAAATTATAATTTAACAGTTAACAAGAAAATTTTAAGGTACAAGTCCTAATCTGTACGCAAAAAAGGAGAGCTTGCGCCTAATCATTTTAAACCCTATAAAATATTATAGTATTGGGAAAGATAGAGCTTTAAAATACCAATAGAAAAAATGATCAGGGTGTATATTGTTTAATTAAATAATATTTAATAAACACGGATACATAGGGAGACTATAATTTAGTAATAGAATGAAAAACTATCTTCAATACTTTCCTTTTAGATAAGTTAGATCAAAAAACCTCCTTAGTAATGCCCTTATTATAAAAGCCTTTACTTAAATAGAAAAAGAATAATTCTCACTTTGAATACTTACAATTGTAGTATTTTAAAAACTTAAACTAATTATAGAAACGTTTCATAATAACAAATGTAGTTCCTTACTATAATGTATAAACAAGGTTATTCCTCACGGGTTATTACATACAGGTAAGAAACCAAAAAACTGTTTCTCTTTAGCTAAAATGAAAAGTAACACTCTTTACAAACTACAAGTCTATAGTTTAACGTTTAACAAGGGAGAGAATAACTTTTATCGCTTCGCATAAAAAACCAATTTCATAGAGTAAGTAAGAGAACAATTGATAAGAATGTAGTTCTGCATTTCCAGCATTGTGTATATAATTCTATATAAAGAGTTTCATCTAGATATATTTCCACAACTTTAGTTAATCTTTAACCAAAATTTAAAATTAAATCTAATCACGCTAATTAAAAGTATAGGATGTGAATTAAAAAAAATAAATTATTCTAGAAGCGTGAATGGTATTATGAGCTACATCCCGAATCATATATTCAAAGATCTGCCTAATATCAAAACGACTAAGTCTAATAATTTGTAAAAAATTGATGAATACGTAAACAAAATAGCTTATAAAAAAAGGCGATATTCGTTTACATGCCGGCATATTAACTTTTCTATAAGTAGTTACGATGAGATCAAACACAGCCAGGTAAAACTTTAAACCCCCTTCTAAATCAACATACTATTAAAGAAAATGCTTATATAAAAGAAATATCAAAAATAATTTAATTTAAGGTTATAAAGATAAAATTTAATTTATATTTATTCATAAGTGGCAGTTTGTGTTAGCGTTAATGATATCACTAGGATAAGCATTCCTACGATACAGATTTGGACTTCTACGGTTAAGTATTAACCAATGATTTTTTAGATCAAGACAGAAATAAGGCAACATTCTTGTCCTTTATGTTACTAAATTGCAGTTTTCAATGATTATGTGATAACAAAACTATACACAAATAATATATAAAATGTTTTGAGTATAGGCTAATGACGGGTGACGGTAAAGTATCCAATTAAAACATTTACTTAAACAGTTCCTTAGCATACAGACTAGTTACAAAGAATTTAATCTACCTTGAACTACATTATATATGCTGTATGAGAGTTGCTAAAGTAGCAGGTTGAACTGTTTAAGATTACTGAAAAGAGGCTGATTGTTATTGAAGTCTTGTAGATAAAAAGGAAGAAAAATTTTATTGGGAAAAATAAAAATATTTGTATGTTATACTCCTTTAACTTCAAGAAAAATCTGGTCAACTCTGCATAGTCTAAATAACATGTTAAACTAAAAAACTTCAAGGTAAAAAAATATTACCAAGCAACGAGATTACTAAATTTAAAGGCAATATCTATATAAATCTAATTTTAAGGCACCTACATTTACGTTTTAAAGCTTGATTTATACTTAGGTTTTATAGAATGCGAAGGGTTGCTTTTCTCTATTCGAGTAATTCGGAAGACACATTCTTTCGCAGTAGGAAAAAACTTCACCGAATCGTTATTTAATAGATAATTTTAAACAGTATTTTGTGAAGTATCAAATAAGATCGTAACCCCTTGACGAACCCTTCTATTTTATTAGATGAAGTTACAAAAAAGGATGCATTAGGCTAAATAGGGCACATTCGGTCATACTACGCCTTTGTTCGGAGAAAAGTCGATCTTTAGATAAATTCAAAAAAACTCTTACTAAGCTTTGGTGCGTGTGGTCATGTCACCGTGAAAAATTCTCATACTTTTGTTCGGTAAACATTTATCTTATATTAATTTTGCTAACCGGTGAAGCCTTATTTCGTTTCTTAAGCGGGGAATCGATAAGGGTTAAGTGAAATATGTACCCTACCCCCATTGTAAGGTAAATACCCGGGTGGAAAAACCCAAAGTAACTAAATTTCCCCAATTATTTATTCCGGAGTAGGCACTCGTAAGTAGACTAAACGTGAACAATCGATAAGCTTTCTATTTAGTTAAAAATACATCTAGATAAGTTATAGTGCGATCCACTTGCGTGGCAAGTGTTGTATGTAAATATTTTGAGCACTAATGACTACCTCACCGTTAGTTTGCTCAAAATGGGCCCTGAGTAATTTATCATTATTCTGCAATTGACTATATTGCTGAGAAAACTATATTGATCGTAATTATTTACTATTTTATATAATTATCTACGTATTCACTACTCTAAGTGGAAGCTTAATCTTTCTATTAAATAAGGTGAAAATAATTAATTATACTATTATTAATTGACTAACGTAAATATTAATTAACAATCAGCAGAAAACTATAAAAAGGATTCTCAGAGACTATATGTGTCAATCATTTTTAATTTCGCCGTTGATCTTACATATTTTCTTTGCATTTTTTTATTTTAATATAATAATTAAAATCACCATACCTGAACAAGCGAAAGCTTGGACATACACAGAAAAAAAAAACTCCGGCGGGCTGAACCACGCGCACAAAAGGTAATTTTAATACTAATAAATAAGGTAACAAACTGATTAGCTAATTTCTATCTCCTGATTAGCTGTTGGACTAAGGATTGAAGGAAATTTTGATTACAGGAAACTTGCTTCTAAAAAGATATATTATTAAAAAGCTAATTCGAAATAAGATCGCATATAGAATATAAAAATTGGATAAACGTATTTCAACAAACACCTTTTACAATATGGGTTTAAAAATAAGTCAATAAAATAGAAGTTTTATTCTACAATATATAAGTACAAAGAAGATTAATATGATTTTTTAGTTAATAAAATTAAATGGTATAATTAAGAATTAGTGGATTTAGTTTAGAAAAAAAGCTTGTGTATTTTCCATAACATTAACGATTTCATTAAAACCTTATATGGTATTAAAGTAATATCCTTATTTATTTCAGGATAATTGGATGCTCAAAAGGTCCTATAAGTTTTTAATTTTATTATTAATAGAATTGAATGTATCACAAGTTAAGCATAATATTTACATCTAAAATATTCCTTAATGATTTACATACCCTTATTCTAAACCATTACACAAAAAACAGATGAAAAAATCTCAAATATATAACTCTTTTAAATTGTCATCAGCTTAAAGCCATGAACATGTTCTTTTTGAAGTATTTTTGGTAAAAATAGATTATACTCTGATTTGATAGTTTTATAGAGTTAGTTTAATAAAAAATTTTTATCTATCGCCGTGATATATAAAAAATTAAATTTTTGAAACTATTGAAATTATCAATTTTATCACAATTTTTTTTTAAAGATGAATTAAATTACAGAAAAATTACATTATGAACTTGAGGTGTCTGTTTATTCAAAAATTTGCGGGTTTCACCTGCGAGCTCTTTAAATGAAGAGATAGTCCACATAAAAGGGCATTGCCCCATTATTATTAATGTACAGTTAAGTATTTATTTATTCGAAGCTGTGCTATCTTTTTTTTTTAATATGCTAAAGCTCAATTTTATCTACTATCGCTTGCAAACTTGGCCACCTTAATAATATAGATTTACATCCAATCAAGCATAAATCTTCTTCTCCTATATAATTTATTTCTTTGTAAAGGCGGCAAGCCCTGACTGACCTCTTGGACACGCATAGAAACAATATGTACAAAAATATGAATGTACGGGCTTCAGATTTCGGACCCTAGACAAAGAATTTTTTAAGATTGTAATAATTATATCTGGACGGCGCGATTTTTTCAATATCCTCGGCGAAGACCCTAGGAAGCACCCCCGCATGCTAACGGAGGGAAATCAGTAAATTAAAAATTACCAAAATTAAATCCCTTTAATGTTTTTGTTATAATTAGTAGATGATCTTTATACTTATACGTAGTATAGTATGACTAGGCCCTTTAATTATTATATACTATATCAAATGTGTTGACCATCGCTATTATTATCCTATAGTTATTTTATCATGATTTTATAAAAAAATAAGGTCATTCAAGAACAAAATCATTTAGAATTATATTATTCCTTAAAAATTTATTATGGCTATGATTAATTTTATATATTTAACTCATAATGGTAATTCTTTTCTTTTTACCCTAATAATTCTTATTATATCCAATTTAAGTTGAGATATGATATGAGTTAATTAAACGTTTAAAAAATATGAATTAATATAAAGAAAGGTTTTCAGTAATAGTACCCCCTAAAAAACCCTAAAATACTAAGAACAGTTTGACACAAAGTCTTAAGAGGTGAAAAAAAAACTCTGAGATGGAAACAAACTACTAAAATTACACATTGGATAAATTCAAATCTTAATGATTTAAAATATTGATTGTTTGAAGCCTACGGACGCACAAATCCTATCTACCTTAGTGGAAAATGAAAACAAACAATATAATTGATTAGAAAAAAACAAGATTTATTCTTTTAAAGACAATTAGATAAAGTAGAGTTTGAAATAACAAGCTTCAAGAATGATCAGGCAAAAAAAAAATAATTAAACCAAAGCATCAAAATAAATATAAAAAAAGGTAAAGAAAAATTTTTCTCCCCTGAGAAATATAACAGTATCTTTGAATAAAGATTAAATACAAGTAATAAATAAGTCTTTAATTGTAATCATTAAATCAAACAAATAATAACTTAAAAAACAACAAGCCTTACGCTACTAAAAAATAGTAAATTACCTTAATTTCGCGAGAATATGGATAGGGAAAACCGCCGTGATAGACAAAATTAAGGGGGCGGGTGACCTTTTTCGGGCTATGGCAGCAAAATAATATATTTTTTTTTATAGAGCCACTACACCCCTTAATAAGTGTAGCTCAATATCTCTAAAAGGTTTTAAGGAAAATCTATAGAAGCCGTTTCAGGGTAACGGGCGGCCTTATCCTGTCAGTCAAAAAGGTTTTATCCTTATTCAAGACAAATTAGTCTTAGATCGGTGGGTATCCTCCTAGCTTTGCGCGGCCTCTTATTTTAAGTATTTGACGGACGAGAAGTAGGAAAATAGTTTGAAAAGGCGGTACCGAGGACCTGGAAAGGGGGTTTAGCCCTGAAAGGTCCTATTATCTGGTTTAAACAGATGAAGTGTTGCTAATATTTATTTTCTTTCGATGATACCTTACTAAAATTTTTCTCCCTTTTAAAGGTCATACGAAAATACCCTTTAGTTTTCATATCTAAATATGAATGGTTCGTATGTCTTTTTGTGCTAGAGTTAAATCTAATACTGTTATGAAAACACTAATAAGGTTTGATTAATCAAGTTTAAATAAAGAACTTAATTCTGGCTGTTGGTAGGTGTTACATACATACATCCATGAATAAAAAAAGTAGATTTAATCTAGAGAAAAACATTTATTAAACCCTGCGAAAATAATAAATTAAATTCATATCGTAGAAATCGCGCAATAAAAAAAGGTTTAAAAACCAGATAAATTTTACCGGTGTGGTTATTCCCTCCTTACATTTAGAAAACATACCCAGGGGAAGGTATACACGAAATTTGTATGAGAAATTATTGGAGCCTGCAGGATATCCCCCTCTTAAGCACCCTTTCTAGGGGAGTTGCCTTGTTGATTGACCTACAGATGGTATAGCCGCACTCAAAAAAGTTAATTTTTGATACATATATAATTGTAAACGGCTACATCAATATCACTTTGCATTGCAACTAACGATTTTAAGTATGGGGCCTTATTTGCCAAGTTTGCGTGTGATATTTGAATTTCCTATAAATGTATAGTGTCTAACTTTGATTCTATCCTTTAGCTGAGACACAATTTGACTTTAGATTTAATAGAGGTTGTAATCCCTTACATTTTTTTCCTCAACACTTTTTTAGGTCCACCAGTAGCCTTTTTTTTCATAGTGATATAAATTTTTACAAACACTATGTAGCCTAAGAAACCCTAATTTAAGATTTAGCAGTATAAATAGATACATTAACAGGACCTACAATAAAATTAATGGCACAAATCCCTCCATATTTTTAAGTAGGATTCCTCACAGACATAATACGTGTTTGTCAACTTAAAAAGTTAATGAATTAGTTCCTAAATAAATCATGTGATTATGGTTAAATATCTTTGTTACATATCACCTATTTATCTTTTAGGATGTAAATTTAATAGATATGACTTTTTTAGTGAGTGCCAAAAGAATGGGTATAGCCTTTTGGCGCACCGAAAAAATATTCTAAAAATAGTCCTGCCTTGTGCACCATATTACTACAATAACCAAATAAATTAGAACTCGCTGGACAGAGATCCGAAATAAGTGAGGACGATTGTTTTTGAGCTTTATTTTGCCTATGTCCTTGGTTAAGATAGCTCTAGAAAATTGCAAAAAAAACATTAAAGTAATAATACTTAATTACTGTTAAGTTAAACACCAAATTTAATTGTTCTAGTTCAAATTTGGATTAGGTAAATTTCGGAAAACCATCTCTTTTTACAATCTTTTATAGAGAACTATTATTGAGCGAAGCCTCGATATGAAAAATTAAAGAGGGGTATTTAAGCCTTAAAATATAGCGTTAACGGGTATACGTTTAAAGGTAACGGGTATTGATTTAGCTAATTAGGCACTAATAACCCTTTCGCCTTTTTGTTTAGCCGATAATAGTTATCTATCTAATTCATTTTGCGTATGGAGGCGCAAGCTCATCATTCTTTCCTTGTTTGACCAGAACTCATTATTTTTATAGGTTATGGTAATAGAGGACACATATAAGAAAAGCCAAGATATTATCTGTAAATAACAATCAAATAATATTATTTATATAAACCTGTTATAAAATTAAACCCGTGGCGCAGGTCTTATATGGGATTTTAAAGACACAAAAGAAAGAGTCTAAAAGACTTAACTTGATTCCCGTAAGAGAGAAAGCTTTAATTCTGTAAAATACTAAGTAAGACTTGTACTTTTTATTTTCTGATTTATGCTAACAATAGCTGCCGCGTAGCAAGAATAAAAAAAATTTTTTGCAAAAGTCCTTAGCTAATTTAGGAAAAAATAAATCTTAAAGAAACTATGGCCCCATTTAAAATCCCAATGGTTTAATATGGAAAAATCTTAAGGAATTCTATTCCCATACGAAACAAAGGAATAGAAAAGGTTTTGATATCCTAATGCTAACAGTAAAAACTAAAGTCTGAAAATAAAATTTAGCTAAATTAAGAAAAAGGGGGGTTTTATCCTGTTGCAGAATAGTATAGCAGTTTTATTAAGAAGTGCTTAAAGGGGAGTTAGTATGTATTTGTAAAAGAATTTACAATTTAGACGCTAGTAACTATTAAAAAAATATAATAATACAGAATAAAACTATATAAAAGATAAGACTTTATCTAGAAGTGGTAAAAAGAAAGGGTTACTACCCTTTTCAGTCCTCTGCAGTTGTAAAACTATTGCACAAATCGGTTATTTGAAATACGTCATAAAAATCTAAAGAGGATGCCTAGAGGATAGGAGACTATTCCCTCTGATTGCTTTTCAGCAGATGAAATATCAAATTAGTAGGTGTAGGAGTTTTATTGTAAGGTGTAGTGGGCTAGCTTAGTAATTCTTATCATTGGTTGTACAAACATTATAAAGGTAAAAGTAGCTAGTAAAATTCCTTGTTAAAACACAGGGTTCTATACAGATATACTACAAACGCTAACTTAAACAGATGGTTACAGCTAGTTTAGAATAGGATTTAACACGCCACCTAAACCTCCAACGCATTTGTAGTTTTACCTTTACAAAGTAAATAATTGACTTTAGCTTGCATTATCTCCTCAGATCTATGAACAAAAAATAGCGCGAGTTAGCAAGCTTTACTAAAGTAGAAATTTTATAATCTGCCTCTGATTAATGCAATTACGCAGTTAGACGTATTGCTTGTTAGATAAAGAATCTCTTTTAGTCGTATTAAGCTCAAATGGCAAGTAGTATAATCTTCTAATAATTCAACCCGATTTAGATCGAATTCTGAAGTTGAGCTAGCACCCCTTTCTGCTTTAGTGGTAGCAAAGCTTAGGAATATGCTTTGCTATTAACGCTAGGCCTTGCGAGTCCACTAGTATTTGAAGTTGGCAAGCAAGGCGGCGCTCACTTAATAATCAAATAGTCTAAATTAATTTTTAAATATATATTTGGCGTATTTTGCGGGGTTACAGCATACCCTATTTTCACACAGAAAGAGTATTGCCAAACCTGCCTCTAATTTATCTAAAGTTTTAAATATGTCCAACCTAAGTCTAAATTATACGCTACACCAGGTACTGTTTTTTTACTGCTTTTAAGTGCCCTACTATGTATGCAATAAGAATGTAGAGCTATATCTTTTTATGAGGAGCCCCTCAGCACAGAAAGGGGCCGCCTATATTTATTTTTTTAATTTAGCGATGTATTATTAACTCTGGATAAAAAAAAATTACTTGCTCCCACACCACACAAAAATTGATTTACCCAAACCACTAGTTACTTTCAATTATTGAAAAATTTAGTGTTAATGTAGCCACCCTTTACTGGTAGTAGGATATGTACCTCGTAGGCACGAAAGAAACTATGGGGCCTAGTATGAAAGAAGAATTTAAGTCTAAGCTGTAGGTCA
>JACYFI010001773.1:0-11700 GCA_020975735.1 Ophiocordyceps xuefengensis | reverse complement strand
TAAAGCTGGCCAACTTAACTCCTAAATTTTTCAATATTCGAATAATGTCTGTCGTAAAATTCTCATTTTTGTGTGTGGGTGTGAAGCAAAGTAAAATTTTTTTATATAAAAGGTTTAATAATAATCGCTAATTAAATAAATATAGGAGGCGCACTTTTCTGTGTGGGGGCTCCATCAAAAAAAATATAGCTCTTGCATTATACTTTTGCCATACATAGTCAGCACTAAAACAGTTAATAAAAAAGTACATTGTGTAGCTAATAATGTTTATATAGAGGTTGGACATATTAAAACTTTTAGATGTAAATTTGGGGCAGGTTGGAGCATACTTCTGTGGTAATAGGGTATGCTGCAGCCCCGCAAAAATAGCCAAATAATATTTAAAAAATTAATAGAGACTATTTATTTTAGTAGGAGCGCAAGCCTTGCCTTCCGCAATAAAATACTCAGGGATACGCCGAGCAGTTAGCGCTCTACGGCAAGCAGTATTTCCTTTCTGTTGTACACTACACAAAGCGGGCGCTAGCCTCATTCTCCAGAATCGACCAGATCGTATATTAGAAGAATTAACTAAGTATTGAGCTAATTGCAACTAAAAATTTTCTTTAATCTAACAAGCAATATTCTAACTTGTCTATTCATTATAGAGCAGATTATTAAAATTCAACTTTAAGGTAAAAGCTTTTGCTAACATGCGTATTTTTATTTGGTTCATAGAAAAGACGATATACACTAAGTCTATATTATTTTAGTTTTGTAAGAGGATAAAATTACAATGCGTGAGGTTTAGGTGGCGCTTGTTAATCCATTTCTAACTACCGTAACATCTGTTTAAGTTACCATTGTAATATACTGATAGAACCCTTGGTGTTAATCAAGGATGTATTCTACTAGCTTACTTTACAATCTTACTAATTTTTTTGTAAACAAATGTAATAAAGATAATCGAGCCGGCCACTACACTTACAAATACAGACCTACCAGTACTAATTAAATTTAATCCTGGAAAATGCATCAGATAAGTTCTCCTTTTTTCTAGGCGATACCTTGCATTTCTTATATTTATTTCTAAATAACCGATCTGTGCACTGTTTCAACTGCTAGAGATATGAATAAGGGTAGTACCACACTTTCTTTTACAATTTAGAATAAATGTTTATCTTTATTAGTTCTTATCTTATCTATATATTTTTTTAAATAGTTATAGCGTCTAAATGAAAATTCTTTAAATAGAATATACACTCCACCTTAAGCACTTTCTTTATTAAACTGCCTATCACTATTGTAAACAAAACCCCTTTTTTTCTGTATTTAGCCCTTAAGGATTTTATCAGACCTTAGTTTTACTGTAACATAGGGGATATATTCAACCTTTTCTATTCCTTTTATTCATATGGTGTCAATTAAATTCCCTTACGATTTTCCCTTATTTTAAACCATGGGATTAAAAATGCCCTTAGTTTCTTAAGATTTATTTTCTCCTAAAAATTTAGCAGGACTGTGTGCGAAAATTTTTTATTTCTTGCTTACCGAGCTTAATTTTCATAGCATAAAGAAATCAGAAATAAACGTACTAAAATCTTTCCTTAAGTATTATTCAGAAAAAGGTTTTACTTTTACGGAATTCAGATATAAGTCTTTTAGATCTTTTGAAGTCCTTAAATCCCCATACTAGATCCTGGCCAGGTTTAACATTTAAAACAGTTATATAAATAATATATTTGTTGTTACTTACAGGATAATTATTTGTTTAATGCGGTTAACCTCTATTACCATAACCATATAAAATATTGAGCTTACTGGTCTAACACAAAGAAAAATGATGAGCTTGGCGCCGTCCATACTCAAAGAGAATTAATATATAAACCTATTTATGGCTATACAAAAAAGGAAATATAAGTGGCTTATTAGCTAAAAATCAGATTACCGTTACCAACGTACTCCGTAACGCAATTATTATAAGATAAATACCACCCCTATTTCATATCAGGCTGTCGCTCATAATAGGTTCTCTAATAAAAGTTTAAGTCGAGAATGGGTTTTGTCAAATTACCGAAGTGCAATTTTGTAACTGACAATAAATTGGGTGTTTAAGTTTTTAACAGCGTAATTTAGAAGTTAATATTTTGACTGTTTTTTTGAATATTTTTCCTAGTTTATGCCTTACAGGCATGTAGAAAAATAAAGCTCAAACAAGTCGTCCATCAATTTTTGGATCTTGTCGGGGAGTCAATAGTATTTAGTTTCTTGTAGTAGAATTGGGGTGAAGGCCAGGATATTTGTTCGAATATTTTTCGTCCGCAAGCCTATCTACTCTTTAAGAGCACCTCATAACCGTCATATGTTTTAATTTTATAGCTAAATGATAACAGGGGGATTAAAGAACAAGATGATTTAAATATACACTATGTTATTAGACTATTTTCTTTATCCTTTAGTGCATAAAGCGTATGTCTTGAGGATACCCTACTTTAAGAAATAATGAGAATTGTGCCCATATTCTATGTAGGTTCCTGCTATTGCTTAATTTATACTGCCTAATTAAATAGGGTTTCTAAAGTATAGTGTTGTTAAAATTTTCATATACTATGAAAAAAGCCACGCTGGACCCTAAAAAGTGTTGAGGGAAAAAATGGTAAAGATTTAACCACCTATAAGTAAAAGTTTCAAAATTGTGTCTTAGCTAAGATAAGATCATATATTAGCCTAAACATTTTAGGAATTGCAGAAAACTCACCCTGACAACATTCGCAAATACGGCTTCCCCCAACTTTAAAACGTAGTGGAAAATCAAAGTAACTAATGTCCCGATTTAAATTATATATTATCCACAAATAATCTTGTTTTGATTGCGATATCCATGCTGTACTGTCAAACATATAAGACCCCTATAAGGGTGCTAAGAGGGATATTGGCTGCAGGTTCTACAAAATTTCTCTACATAATCTTACTTAATACTTCCCGCTGGGTATGTTTCTTAATGTAAGAGGTAACCACACGTAAAATTTGGTATCTCGGGTTGTTTGTTAAGTACATTCTTTTTTAGCTTATTTTCACGTATTATGGAATTTTTTAATTTTATTATTCCAGGTTTTATATATAATTGTTCGCTAAGGATTTTATCTACTTTTTAATCATAGCAATGCTATGTATGTTACACCTACGAAAAGCCCAGATTAGTATTTATGTAAAACTTGATTAAATATAACCTAAATAGTTTTCCATTCAAGTAACTTAGATTTAACCTCTAGACACAAAAGACTACTCAACCTCCTATTTGAAAGTGAAACCTAAGCGGGTATTGTATGCATTTTAAAGGGAAAATATAGTAAGGATTCATCTAGAAGAATAAAATTAGCAACACCTTACCTTATTTAACCCAGGATATAAGGACCTTTACAGGTCACCCCTTTAGCAGGGGTCCGGACCTTTTCAACTATCTTTTCTATCCTCTCCGATCAGATATTTAAAATAGAGTTAGCCTGCGCCAAGCTGGAATACCCCAGCGTATCTAAGACTTAATTTATCTGAATGTAAGTATCAACCTTTTGAACTCACAGGATAGGGCGCCCGTTCACCTGGAACCGCTTCGTAATAAGGATTTTACCATAAAACTTTTGAACAAGTAGAGTACCACTTTAGTAAGGGGGGTACGCTCTAAAAAAAAAAAATATTATTTTTTGCTTGCATTAGCATCGAAAGTAGCCCCCTTAATTTTTTTCTAATCCACGCATTTTCCCAATCCCTATTCTCAGGAAAGGATAACTTACTTATTTTTTAGAGCTTAGGGCCTTTTTTTTTAAGTATGTTTTATTGTTTTAAGTTTAAATTAAGAATTTTTATTAAGCTTTCTTTTAATCGTTTTCGAAGATATTTCGGATTCATAGGATAGAAATTTTTTCTTTACCTTTATTTTTATTATTATGCTTTGGTTAAATTTTTTTTCTGGAATCTTGTAAGAGCTTGATTTCAAACTCTACTTTATCGTAATTGATCTTTAAAGATAAATCTTTGTCTTTTTTCTATAATTAGATTATGTGTGTGTTTTCATTTTGTCTACTAAAGGCTATAGATTTGGTGGCGTAGGCTTCCCGAACAATCAAATTTAAAGCATTAGGTATTGGACATTTATCAAGTTGTAATTTTAATAATTTTCTTGTTTTTCCATCTCTGAACTTTTTTTTTTACTCTTTAACGGATCTAGTGTTCAAAATGGGATATCCTTAGTCATTTTTAGTTTTTAGGGGTTTTATTTTTAGAAAAACCCTTCTTATATTAATTCATATTTTTAAACCGTTTTATTACTCCTATATCATATCTCAACCTTAAAGAATTAAAATCAATTCCTTAAGGTAAAAAAAACAAGAATTTACCCATTTTATAGTTAAAATATATAATAACATAGCCATAATAAACAATTTTAACGGAATAATATAATTTAAAGTGGATATTTTCCTTTGAACACCTTATTTTTTTTATAAAATCATTGAGTTATAATACAATTAGACAGTATTATAGCGAATAGTCAACAAGTTGATTAGGAAATAAATTATAAGTCTATCCCTACTATACTATAACTACAGTATTAAAAATATCTAACCCTGAATATAACAAACATTAAAAAGATTTTTCATTTTTGGTACATTTTGATTAACTGATATCCCGCGTAGCTGCGAGGGAGGTGCTTCACTAAGGGTGCTTCCGCGAGGATTATGAATATTCGCGCAGCCATATACGGTTTAATCTTAAAAATTCCTTTGTCTAAACGGAGTCGAAGTCGAAGCCCGGAAAATTCATTTTTTGTACATTCTTTTCCTATGACGTGTCCGTCGGAGGTCCCAGAAGGCTTAGCGGCCTGACAAGAAAAGAATTATAAGCGCAAGTAATTAAATCTTTAGAAATTTCGTGAAATCTAACTATTATTAGTGGCAAGTTGGCCAGCGAAGCATAAGAATAAATATGAGCTTTAGCATATTTATAAAAACAATAGCAACGCTTCGATAAAATCTAATACTACTGATATCATTAATATACTGGGGCAACATGACCTTTTTATGTGGCTATCCTCTTTCATTAAGAGCTCGCAGTGAAAACACGCAGAATTTTGAAAAAAGGCAAATACTCTGTTCATAAAGGATTTCTTGATTGAATTCCATTTATAACAAAAAAATTCCCGAATAAATTTTATATTCATATCAGTTCAAAATTATGAATTTTATAACTCGGGATAGGGATAAAATTTTTTTATTAAAACTAACCTCTTATAAACTTAAACAGAGTATAATAATCTATTATTTAACCTAAATACGCACAAAACAAACATTCCTGGCTGTTAACTATTGAAATTTAAAGGTTGATATATTCTGGAGATTTTTACTAGTTTTGTGTATTGGTTTACAAGATAGGTATTAATTCCAATGAAGGATAATTT
Source organism: Ophiocordyceps xuefengensis (assembly GCA_020975735.1). Taxonomy (NCBI): domain Eukaryota; kingdom Fungi; phylum Ascomycota; class Sordariomycetes; order Hypocreales; family Ophiocordycipitaceae; genus Ophiocordyceps; species Ophiocordyceps xuefengensis. The sequence continues at coordinate 6,269 of JACYFI010001773.1, read as the reverse complement.
AGATTTAACAATTATTATGCTCAACTTGTAGATTAATTCAATTCTATTTAAAATAAAATTTAAAAAAACTATAGAACCTTTTGCATCAATTAATCCTGAAAAGTAAGAATCTTTAACTTTAATTATTATAGAATGAGGGTTTTAATAACAGTCTAGGTTTATGTAACATACACAAGCTTTTTTTTTTAAACTATCACACTTAATCTTAATATACCATTTAAATTTATATATTAATAAAAATCCATAGTATTTTCATTACATACGTATAATGAAATAAAAATTTATTTTTATGATTAGATCTTTCACCATCTGTCAAGTGTTTTGAATACGTGTTAAAAATTCTTCCATCTCTCTATTATGCAATCTTATTGAATATCTTTTTAATACTAATTTTTTAGGAAGAAGATTCCTTAAATCAAAAAGTCCTTTTCCCATCTATTATTCCCGCTATCAGGAATAGAAAATTAGTATAGAGTATGTTATCCTTTTATTTAGTATTAAAATACTTTTGTGCGCGTTGTGTTCAGGCGCGAGCTTTATTTTTCCTTTGTGTAATTCCCAGCTCTCGCTCGGTTCAGTAAGTAATTTATTAATTTATATAGATAAATAAAAAATGCAGAAACTGAGTAAGCAAAGGGGAATTAGTCAATGAATTGACGTATAGCTCTGGAGAATCCTTTTAATAGTGTTTATCTGCTGGATTGTATATTTAATTATCTAAATTTTTAAAGTATTAGATATATATATTCATTATTTTCACTATTTAAATAGAAGGATTAAGCTTCCCACTTAGAATCTTTAGTAATAGTTAGATGATTATATATAAATCGTAATAAATTAACTGATATAATATAGTTTCCACAATAGTTCATTGCAGAAAAATGAAAAATTACTCGAGGGGCCCAAAATTTGGACCGCAACTAACGTAGTAAATCGTTAATTTGCTCTAATATTTACATACAAACTACTGCTCACGCGTGGACGGAACTATAACCGTATACTCAATGATCTTAACTTATATAAACTTTCGTTGTAACGGTTTAGTCTCTTACGGCATCCTACTCGATAATAAATGTGAAATTTAGTTTACTTGGTTTCCACGGTATTACCATAATGGGGTAGGGTTTACATTTTTTTTCACTACCCTTACTTTTCCGGCCTTTAATGGGAACAAATGATAAGGCTTTCACCGTTAGCAAATTAATATAATAATTGTACCGAAGAAACGGTATGGATCTTTCAGGTGCATGACCACAGACACTTACCTAAGAATTTCTTGATTTTTCAAAGACTCGAACTTTTCTCCTAAACAAAGGGATAGTTAGAAAGAGCCCAGTTATTAGCTAATGCTCTTTTTTTGTATCTTCTAATCAAATTAGGGAATTAATCATTAAAGGGTTACCGAAACTTTATTTGATATTCAAAAATATCGTTAAATATAATCGATTTAAATTAAACATCCGTAATCTTTGTTTCCTATGAAGAAAGAATTTTGCCTTCCGTCTACGAAATAGAAACAAAAAACAACCCCCGCTCTTATAAAACCAGATACTCAAGCTTAAAGTAAGTGGTGCCTTAAAAATTAGCATGTATAATATAGCATTTGCCTCTTTAAAATTTGTAATCCTGTGGAATAAAGTATTTTCTAACTGAAGTGTTTGTAGTAAAGACATGTTTTTACAACTATTGCAAGTTGACAGATTTTTTTTGAAGTGAACAGGAGTTAAATATCAAATATTTTTTATTATTCAAAATAATTTCTCTTTTCTATTTACAACCAAATACCTCAGCTCTTTCCAAGTAATCTTAACAGTTCCACCAACTAGCTTTAGCAATCCTCAAGCCAGCTTATTATAATAGGATTTTAAGGTTAGATAATTAATACCTAAGTCCTGTTATTGTAAGAGACTGTTTACGTAAAGGTTACTTGATAACTACCGCACGTCCATTATAGCCTACTCAAAACATTTTTATATATGTTTATAGTTACTTGTTATCATCAACCATAAATCATTATAACCTCAATTTATTTAACCACTAAGACTAGAACTTGGCTAATCTGTCTGATCAAACCAAATATTTGGTATACTTAATCCTAAAATTTTCAAAGTGTACCGTGGAATCGCTACATCTGAGTGAATCCCATTGGCTAACACAAGCTCGCGTTACGAATAAATATAAAAATTAATTAAATCTTTATAACTAATAAAATATTTTTGTATTATCTTCTTATTTTAATGCCATTTTTTCTCTTTAGTATGTTTGATTAAGTTTAAAGATTTGTGCCTGCTGTTACTCCAATCTAACTTACTTAAATAAAGTTGTATATCCCGATTCGTAAACGAATATCGCCTCTTGTTTATAAGGCTATTTTTTGTTTATCTTATCTATCCGATTTTTTTACAATTATTAGAACCTTTCCAGTCTTTTATTATTAAGGTGAATTTCAATACTTTCGGTGATATACTCAAATACCATTTCAGCTTAAAAATAATTATTTTCTTTAAATCACCATCTACTAATGTAGGGATTAGATTTAAATTACATTTGGATAAAAGTTGGTAAAAAGGAAATATTATAATAACTCCTTATAAAGATTATTATACATATACTTGGATAATTGGGAGAATAGCTTCTATCATTCCTATCTCTTACTCTCTATAAGAATGGTTTATTTATGCGGAAGCAATCTAAAAAAGATTTATTCCTCTCCTGTTAACGCTACTTTTAGGCCTTAAAGTTTTGTAAAGAGGTCTGATACTTTATTTTGAGCTTTAAAAGAGGATAACAGTTTCTTAGTTTCATTCCTGGTATGTACATAACCCGTCATAGGGAATAAACTATTTTTCAGTAGCATTTAGTAAGGGAAACTACATTTGTTTAATATAGAAGAAAGTTTCTCTAATAGTTAGAAGTTTTAAAAATCCTACAATATTGTTAATATTCCAAAGGTGAAAAATGATCTTTTATCGTATTTAAGGTAGCTTTTTATCTATAGGGCATTTAGGTTTTCGTCTACTATTTAAAAAGAAGTATTAAGATAGCTTTTTTCATTCTATTAGCTAAATGTATAAGCTTTCTTATGTATACGTGTTTAATTTTTATATTTTAATTAAACAATAATACAAACCTGATTTTATTTTCTTTTTCCTGGTTTTAAAATATTAAAGCCTCTAATCTTTCCCAAAATTTACTATAATATTTATAGTTTACAACTGATTTGTAGGCGAAGCCTCTTTTTGCGTCAGAGTTAGACTTGGTACTTAATTTTCTGTTAAAACTGGTTACAATTAAGTTATATTTTTTACTTTCATGGGATATATCTTCATTACCAAGTAAATATATCATTTTAATGGCATTACCTGGTGTAGGTTGCTCTAAGGATCCCATAAATAACATTCACCTTTTGTTTCCTGCGATTGTTCAAAATTTACATATTGTCCCTTTTATGTCGTTAAAGATCATTATCTGGCAAATTGTTAGAATTTTCCCACATTATAATCTTTAAAGGGAGAAGCTAAGTGTGATTCTATTAACCCTCCGATTGTAAAATAAAACGAACCTAATGAAATTAACATTGGCGGGTCATTTTTAAAGACCCACCGGTAGCACGTAGCTAACAAGAAAAAATTTTATCCCGTGTGAACCTGCAATAATTAGTGATTGCGCTGAAAAAAGCTCTAGTCCAAAGGACAGTATCAAGAAGATTAATAAAAGATGAGATAAGCTACCTTACATCACGGGTAGCTTTATCAGATCACAAGACCCATAACTAAATTTACATATAATGTTTATGAAAACCATGTAGCTTCTAATGGTTAATAATGCTGCTTATTCCTGATGGTTACCCCTAAATCCCCTCCTTATCTTCTGTACCCCTACGGTGAAAACAGTTCCTGCTACGTTTAGGCAGCGTGATCCTGAACCTAGACTAAATATGTATATGCAATACCTCAGGATTAACTTAGGGTGACAAAAGCAAGGGATCGCTAAAATAAACCCTATAATGGTTAAGGAAGGCTATGATTTAATGCTTTGCTTGATTATTTTTTTCTGTTTTTGTGTTTAAGGTTTTAGTCATTATTGTTTGGCAGTGCCCTTTGGTTATATTTTTTTTTAGACCAGCTTAACGTGGCCTTGCACTATAAAAAAAATAAAGGAACCCCCCTATAAGCTAAATCCTGCTTTGTTCTCCGAATCTCTTCAAGATAAAGTTTGCCCACGCCTTCTCATCATGAAATGAAAACCTAAGAACGAGGATTGAAACTTTTTAGTTGCTGTGCACACAAGAACATCGGATGCGGAGTTACACGCTGGCTAGCTCTTTTTTTCTTGTGGCGGCCGTTGTGTACGTTTACACTGCAGCTAACATAAAGGCAGTAAATTTTAAATCACGAACAGGCAGCTGGAGACATCAAGAAAATTTCTTTATTTTTTTTTTATATTCTTGTATTAATTTCTTGCGTACTTGTCCTCTGAAGATTTTTCCTTAGGTTTGCAATAGTCTATTAGTTTGTTTTAAATAACATTTACTTATTTGTCAAATGCTTAACCATTCTCTAATCATTCTATATACTTTTCTTACTTTTTATTAAAACTTACATATTTTCAACCAAAACATGAGACTTATCGAATGAACTTGATTACAACGGGCTGTGTGGAAAAGTCGAGCTTTTAAAGACCCAGTACCTTGAGCTATCTTTGAAGTTTAAAATTCACCCGTTTTTAAATGATATGTATAAGTTTATAGGTAATCTTATCCTTTTGGTTTTTATAGAATACCTCTAATCCTGTATTGCTAGCCCCTATTTGATCTCTCGGCTTTTAACAACATTAATATGAAACAAGCCAAGAGCTTGACTAAACCCAGCTAATCAAAAATAAATCTCAAGATAATCTTTTAAGTGGAAAATTCTAATGCAAATATTTACCTGTAATTAGGCCCGAATCGAGTTGATTATCATTAGGATCAGGTACAAAATGTACCATTTATTAAAGATATATAAGAAACAAACTTGTCTATTCTTACAAATATAGATGTTTACTCTTTCTTACCTCATTTTATCTTTATACACCATACCCCTATTTGTTTTTCCTAATATAATGTGTAATGTATTTCAGAATTGTGAAAAACAATCTGGAAATTAGTTTACACCAATCAACCTTTACCTTCGCACATAATCCCGCTAGCAAAATAACCCAATCTCCTTTACCTGTAAGGACTGGTTTCTATATTAGATAAATGTTCAGAAATCAAGGAAATTAGTAGTATTTCTCATAGTATTTTTTAGTTATTGCCCTAGCTTAATTTATACGAATAGCAAAGTTAACTTGCTGATTATCCTGAAATAAATAGATTGTTCCCCTAACGTAAACACGAGTGGCCTATTTATACAGAAGTTATCAGCCTAGCAACCATATTTACCGTTAAAACCTGTAGATTTATGTCCGCGCCGTCGTACGTATACGAGTGGGGTGAACTTCAAAGGATAATCCTAGTATTTCCTCATAGACATCTAGCGTAAACACAATACCTTATGTAAACCACATACAGGTTTCTAGAGTAGCTGATATTTGTGGTACTATATTATACAGAAACTGGTATAATAAAATATGAACCTCGGGAAATACCCGAAGAATCCCAATACTGTTCTAATTTAACTTTTATGTACTATGCATTGTGTTTTGTTGGATCCCTTACAATAGCAAGGCTAATGCATTAAATGATAGAAGTAATCACTGTTACATTGAGCAGCATTTCACCACCCACCGGTGCGGCAGTCTGTAGACATCACCTAAAAGTAACCGAGGTCTTCTTAACGAGTGAATTATTGGGACCGTTTACCCAGTGTTGCTAACATTTTACCTAACTTTTTCTTTTAAGATGTTACAAGTAGTAGTAATTTAATATTAACTAAAATCTAAGGTATATGTTAGTGCTTTGTTATATTTTTCTTGTTCCAGGCACTGGTTCTACCCCAGCACAAAAAATAGCGCAGCCTCAAATATTATCTTTATTTAGGTCTTGATAAATTTTTCATCTGCCCTCATAATTATAGCTGCACTAAACCTTGACTTTTTTCCCCTATTTTACATACGGTAATCTAATATATTATGACCTCTTTCCCGAATTTTAATATCAATGGTAATTTTTGTTTATGAATATTTATTGTAGCGCAGTGGAACGATGTGAACAAGTGCCACCCTGACCTATTAGATTATGATATAAGAAATTATTTAGAATTTTAGACTCTCTACATACATTCACT
>JACYFI010001775.1:0-16067 GCA_020975735.1 Ophiocordyceps xuefengensis | reverse complement strand
GTCCTCTGGAGATCCTACTTAAAAAGTTTTGAGAATGTTGGCCCAATTTATTTTGTAAGGTTTCCTGCTAATGTCTATTTTTACTGCCTAAAATTTAAATAGGTTTTCTAGCCATAAGGTAGTGGTTATAAAGATTCACGGTATCAACTAGAAAAAAGGCCTACTGTGGTGACCATAAAGAAGTGTTGGGAAATATGTAAAATTACACCTAATAATAAAAGCCGAAACGTGTGTCTTATCTAGGAATAAGATCATATTAAGACCTAACATTTTAGGATTTCAGAAATATACCCTGCAAACCATTGCAAAATACGGGCCTCCCATACTTAAAACGTAGTGGATAATGCAAGAGTATATTTAATTCCCGTTTAAATCCGAATATGTATCAAAATAAATCTTTTTTGAGTTGCGCTATCCCATGCTGGTAGGTCATACATATAGGCACCCGCCAAAGGGTAGCTTAAGAGGGATATTGGCTGCGGATCTATAATGTTCTCTTACAAAATTTCTGTATACCCTCCCCTGGGTATGTTTCTAATGTAAGAGGGATAAACCACACCGTTTAAAAGATTGTTATCTTGGGTTTTTAATAACTTGCTTTTTGCTTATTTTCAGTATATGATTTTATATTTAGGTATTTCCAGGGTTTTATATATAAAATTGGTTCTCTAAGATTTTATCCGTACCGTTTTTATTACATAGATGTAGTATGTTAGCCCTAGATCCAACAGCCAGAAATTAATGTTATTTATTAATTCGAATTTATAATGACTATTAGTTACATAACAAGTAAGTTAGGATTTAACCTCTTGCCAAGAACCATAGCTCCAAACCATCTTCATTGAATTTATGAAATTCTTAGGGGTATTGTATGACCTTTAAAGGGGACGAGAAATATAGTCAGGTAATCATCTAGAAGAATAAATATATTTAGACATACACTTTTTTTTTAAACCCAGCATATAGGGACCCTTTTCAGGTAAGCCTTTACAGGGTCCGGTACCCCTTCGTCAACTATCTTTTCTATCTCTTCACGTCAAATACTTTAAAATAAGACCCCTGCTGGCAAGCTAGGAACGATATCCCACCGATCTAAGACTAATTGTCTTGAATAAGTATCAACCTTTTCTGAATCACAGGATAGGGCCCGCCCCGTTTTACACCCTGAAGCCGCTTCAAGAGATTTACCCATAAAACTTTTAAGATATTAGAGGTACACTTTATACGGTGAGCCCTCTTATTAGAGAAAAAATATATTGTTTGCTGCATATCACCTAAAGTGCCCCCCCTTATTTTTTTTCTTTAAACCACGCGTTCACTATGCATATCTAAGGATAACAGATGAACTTACTATTTGTTTTAGAGCTTAAGGCTTGTTTTTGTTTTAAGTTGATCTTTTATATGAATTAAGATTTATTAAATTAAGACTTTTTATTAACTTCTATATACTTTTTCAAGATAATTAAGATTCCAACGTGGAAAAATTTTCTTGTACCTTTTTTTTTATTATTAAGCTTTGTCTTCAAATTGTGTTTCCTATTCTTGTAAGGCCTTGTATTTCAAACTCTACTATAATCTAAGTTGAATCTTTTAAAGATAAATACCTTTGTCTTTTTCTAATAAATTATTTTGTGTTTTTCGTATTTTCTTCACTAAGAGCTAAAGATTTTGTGGCGTAGGCTAGAACAATTCAATTTTAATCATTAGTTATTGAAATTGATCAAAGTTTAAGTTTTAGTATTTTTATTATCCATCTCTCGAAGGCTTTTTTTTTTTTATCCTCTTTAAATCTTTGTGTCGAAATAAGTTATTTCTAGTTATTTTTAGGTATTTTGGGGGGGTTTTGATTAATTTGAAAAACCCTTCTCTTTATATACATTCCATATTTTTAAAAACCTTTTATTTACTCATTCATATCTCAACTTAAATGAAATTAAATAATGTTCATTACTAGGTAAAAAAAAAGAATTTACCATTATAGTTAAGTTATATAGAAATAAAAACATAGCCAATAAATAAATTTTGAAAGGAATTATATAGTTTTAAAATGATTCTTTTTTCCTTGAATTATGCTATATTTTTTATAAAATCACGAGTTAAATAATAATCAGATATTAATAGCGATTTTCAAAGAAATTTGATAAGATACATAAATTAATAAGCTTATCACTTCACGAATACTTTAGCTTATAAAGTAAATAAAATACTACCTACATAAAACAAACATTAATGGTTTATTTTGCGGTTATTCTTTATTATGAAATTCCCCCTGCCGAGCATGCGAGTGGGTTGCTTCACTAAGGGGTGCTTTCCGCGAGGATATGAAAAATCGTCGCCAGCCATATATTAATAAATCCTTAAAATTCTTTTGGTCTACGGAGTGGAAGTCGAAAGCGCGTAAATCATTTTTTTGTGCAAAATTTTTTTCCTTGCCGTGTCCGAGGGTCCAGCGAAGGCTTGCGTCCTTACCGAGAAAAAATTATAAGCATGCCAAATACTTTATACTCAGAATAATGTTAAATCTTTATTACTTAAAGTGGCAAGGTTTGCAAGCGAAGCAGATAAAACATGAGCTTTAGATATTTAAAAAAAATAGCAGGGGCTGCGATAAGAATATAATAATACTGATATTCATAATATCATGGGCGAAGAATGCCCCCTTTTTGATTGGACTATCTTCCTCAATTAAAGACTCGCAAGTGAACACGGAAAATTTTTAATAAAAGAAACTCTAGTTACATTAAAGGATCTCTTGTATTGAAATTCATTTAACAAATAAATCTGGAATAAATTCTTATATTCAATAGTTATCAAAATTTGAATTTTATAAATCAGGAATTAGTAAAAACTTTTTTTATTAAATTAACTCGAATAAAACTATAACTCAGTAGTGTAATTCTATTTAACCATAAAAATACTCATACAACATGTCTATGGCTTTGACTGATTGAAAAATTTTAAAAGGGTTATTATACTTTTGAGATTTTCTATTTTGTGTATATGGTTTTACATGGGGGTATTAAATCTACTTAAAGGATAATTTAGATGTAAAAAATCTATATGTTAGCAACCTCTTTAGGATTCGATTAGATTCTGTAAACAATAAAATTAAAAACTTATAGAACCCGTTGCTCAGATTATCCTGAAAAATAAGAATCATTAACTTTAATTTAAACCAGGTTTAATGAAATGCTATTGTTTTTAATTACACAAGCTGTTTTTCTAAAACATCAACACCTTTAAAATCAATTATACATGTAATTTTATTACAACTAAATAAATATATTATAGTTATAATTGGATACTATTAAATGTAGAATAAAATTTAGTTTTTATGAAGTTGATTATTTCAACCCATTATGTAAGTGTCTGATACGTGTTAAAATTTCTATATCTCTATTTGGCAAATCCTATTCGGAAATTTTCTTTTAATACTAGATTTTTTAGAATAAGATTTCCTTAATCTAAAATTTCCTTTTCCCATCATTGTAATTCCCCCGTAATCAGGAATAGAAATTTAGGTATAGTTTGTTATCCTTAGTTTATTAGTAGGTTAAATACCCTTTTTGCGCGCTGGCTTGCAGCTCGCGAAGCTTTATTTTTTCTTGGATGTATGCCCACTTCCGCCTGGTTCAAGTATGTACATTTATTATTATATAATAAGAAAAAAATAGCAATGAAAAATATGTAAGAAAAGGCTGAATTAAGTGATTATGACGGTATTAAGTTCCTCGAGAATCTTTAGTAGTTTTCAAGCTTTGATTGTATATTAATTAATCTACGTTTTTAGTATTAGATATAGTAATAATTATTATTTCCTATTTAATAGAAGAGTTTAAAAAGCTTCACACTTCGTCAGATCTATTAAAAACGCAAGATAATTTTATAAAATAGTAAAAATAATTACTGATAAATAGGTTTCCCAACTATAGCTCCATGCAAGCTTAAATTAAAAATTACTCAGAGCTCCCAGGTGAGCAACTACGTCTAAGGTCAGTTTAAGTTGCGTAAAGAATGTATTACATCACCACACTGCTCCGCAGTGAGATGGACTTTAACTTATCTAATGGGATTTAACTTTAATAAAACTTTCGATGTCGACGATTTAGGTGTCTCTGACGGATCCCTACTCGATAATAAATTGTGAAATTTAGTTACTTCCGGGTTTCTCACCGGTATTCCTTAATGGTGTAGAGGTACAATCTTTTTCACTACCTTATCTTTTCCCGTATTAGAGAAAAAAATATAAGGTCTTCACTGTTAGAAAATTAATATAATATATTTACGAAAGCGTTATGGAATTTTTCACGGTTGGACATGACCCACAACGTACCTTACTAAGAATTTTCTTTAAATTTCTTCTAAAGGGGGACTCGAACTTTTCTCTAAACAAACATAGTCTAGTAAATTGCCACTAATTTATTTAGCTAATGCCCTTTCTTGTATACCTTCTATAATCATAGAAAGTATCTAAGGGGTTACCGAACTTCATTGTTGATCTTCAAAAATACCTGGTTTAATATAAACTATTAAATAAAAGTCGTATTTGCCTAGTTGAGAAAAAATTTGCCTACCGAGCTACGAATAGAAATCAAACAACCCCTCCGCGTCTTAAACCAGAAAATTTCAAGCTTTTAAAGTAAGTAGCTGACTTACAATGATTTAGATTTCATAAATAGCAGAATTGGCTCTTAAATTAGCAGTATCCTCTTTTGAATAGTATTTTTACTACTAAGTTTTAGATTTTAACATGTTTTTAAATATGCAAAGTTGACACGTTTTTGTTTTGAATCTAAAGGAGGATAAATTCTAAATATTTTTTATTATTTTTCAAATAATTCTCTCCTTTTTTATTACAACTAAATAACAATGACCCAGCTCTTTTCCAGTAAATACTTAACATTTCCACCTAACTATTTTAGCATCTCACACCAGCATATTAGATAATTAGATTTAGGTTGATAATTTAGATACGTAGTACGTATTGTAGGTACTTGTTTACGGAAATGGTTTACTTGAATACCTTCGTCACCGCCCATTAGAGCCCTTACTCACAAACATTTTTTATTACTACTTTTGTTTATGAGCTTTATTTTGTTACACATAAAATCAGCATAGACGAAATTATAACACTACAGACTTAGAATTGCTTATTCCTGTCTTTGGTCATGACCAAAATATTGGAATACCTTAAATCCTAAAATTCAAATCTGTAGCAGTGGTGAATTGCTATATCTTGTGAAGCATTAGTAGACAACAACTCCACTTACGAAATAAATATAAATAATTAATCTTTCAATAACTAAAGAATCAGATTTATTGTATATTTTTTATTTTAAGTGCACTTTTTTCTTTTGATAGTGATGTTGATTTAAGTTTAAGGTCATTAGCTGCGGCTGTTAACTCCATCGTACTATACTTAAAAGTTATCGTCCGATTCGTAAACGAAATATGCGACCTTTTTATAAGAGCTATTTTGTGTTTTTATGTTATCTATAATTTGTTTACAATAATTAGAATTTCAGTCTTTTATATTAGGTAGTCTTCAATATTATTCCGGATATAGGCCTTCAAGGATACACATACAACCCTTCTAAATAATTTATTTCTTTAAATCACATCTGGTAATGTGGCGTGATTTAGATTACTTATTTGGATAAAGTTAGTAAAAGATGGGAAATATTACTAATACACTCTTATAAGAAAGTATATACATATACTGTGTATATGTAGGAACTGCTTCGATTTCATTCTTCTCTTACTCCTAAAGGATGGTTTTTTATGCGGGAAAGCCAATAAAAGGATTATTCATCTCCCTGTTTAAACGTCTAACTTATTAGACCTTAGTTTTGTAACAAGAGCGTACTTATATTTTAGGTAAAAGAGATAAACAGTATTTTAGTTTGCTTCTGTATGTACATAACCCGTCGAGGATAAACCCCTTAGTTTTCAGTAACAATTAAGTAAGGACCTACATTTGTAATATAGAAAGTTTTCTATTTGAGTTAAGTTTTTAAAATATCTACAATATTTAAATATTCAAGTGAGAAGATTATCCTTTATCGCTATTTAAAGTAAAGCTTTTATTAATAGGTATATTAGAGTTTTGTTGTACTGATTAAAAAAAGTGAAGTATGATGATAGTTTTTCAATTCGATTAAGCTAAATAATAGAGCTTCTATGTATAACGTGTTTTTATATTATTTATTAAACAATAATACACCTGCTATACTTTTGTCTTGTGTCTAATATTAAGGGCTCTTCTTTTCCTAATTAAATCTTATAAATATTTATAGGTTTAACTGATTTAGCGCAACTCTCTTTCTGTTCGTCCAAGATTGACCTTTGCTACTTGATTTTCTGTATGTTATATAATTTTAATACTTTATTCTGGATTGTCCTGCTGCAATTTACTAGAAAATATTACTTTTTTTTTAATGGGATACGTTTAGCTCCTTCTATGATCCCTCTCTAAGAAATTCTCTGTTTGGTTTCCAGTGATTTTCAAAATACATATGTCCTTTTTTATCGTTAAGATAATTAGTATGCAATTGGTTTAGAAAATTTTCCATGCATATAAGAAACTTTAAAGTGGAGAGGCTCAGTGGATTTTAACCCTCCAATTCGTAAACTATAAAGATCGAACCTAATAAAATAACATTGAAGGGTGTCATTTATTAAGTAACCACCGTAGGCACTAGTACCAAAGAACATAAATTTTCTAGTCCCTGTAGGAACTGCCAATAATTAAATGTGTGCAGACTTAAAAATACATGCTTCTACTCCCAAAGGAAACATAGAAAGTTAATAAAATGAGAGTAGCTACCTTAACCATCAGGGTAGCTTTTAAATCAGAAACACAAGACCCTAACCTAATTATTACGATATAATGCTTTTTGAAAACAATGTCCTCTATGCAATAATTGTTCTTATTCCTGAATGGTTAACCCTAATCCCTCTTATCCTACTTTACCCCCGGAAAGGTGAAACATCGTTACCTGCCTACTGTTTTGGGGCGCCACCATGTCCTGAACCTAGACCTAAAATATGGATTGCATACCTTCAGGGGATAAAGCGTAGGGTCGAAAAGCAAGGGACGCTAAATACCCTTATAAAGGTTTAGGGAAGTTAATGAACTAGCTTTTCTGCTATATTTATTTCTGTGTTTTTATTTTATTGTTTTGTCTATTTGAGGCAAGTGGCATGACACTTTTTTTTAGCCAGCCTTAACGTGTCTTCGGCACTAATAAAAAAACAATTAAAGGAATCGCCTAACTAAGCCTAAATCTCTTATGTTCCTCAGAGGTCTCTTCAAAGATTAAGTTTGCACCCTCTGATATGGAAAAGTGAAAGACTTAAGAGCGGGAGCAAGGGCAACTTTTTCTTGCTGTGCACAGAGAAATCGGATGGTGCGGAAATTTACCGGCTGGCTAGCTCTTATTTTGGCGTCGATCTTGTGGTATGTTTTACTGCGCTAAATAAAGCAGTTAAATAAATCAGGAAACAAGCCAGCTGGAGCATAAAGAAAAGTTTCTTAATTTTTTTTCTATATCTGTTATTAATTTCTTGCGGTATCTTGTTCTCTTGAAGATCCTTAGTTGCCAAATTTAACTTTTAATTTTTTTTTTTATAGCCTTTAACTTTGTAAAGCCTTACTTCCTAAATCATCTATAATTATTTTTGAACTTTTCAATTAAAATTTAACTATTTTTCAACCAAAAAACATGGTACTTATCGAAGTAACTTATTAAACGAGCCTGTTGTATAAAAATGGATCTTTTTTTTTAAACCATGTACCTGAGCTATCCTTGAGTAATTCCCCCGGTTTTTTAATTTTAAGGTATAAGATCCTATAGGGGGTAATTTAATCCTTTTTTTTATAGAATACTTTAACTCCTGACGGCTATCTTCCCCCCTATTTTCATCTTTCTTGGCCGGACTTTTAACCAACTGTTAATATCGAAACAACCAAGAGTTGACAAAACCCAGCTAAGCCAAACATGTATTCTCAAGATAAATCTTTGTAAAGGTGGGTATATTTGTTAATTTTCAAATATTTGACTAGTAATTAAGCCGAATCAGTTGATTATACCCTTTGACATTTCAAGTTTACAAGATTTACCATGTTTTTAAAAGATAATATAAAAAACAAAACCCTGTTCTATTCTTTAAATAAATTTTACTGCCTTTTTATCAACATTTTATCTATGAGACCGCCAACACCCCATTTTTGTTTCCTAATTAATAATGTGGCCCTAATTGTATTTAAGATTTTGTTTGAAAAACAAAATTAAATTTCTTTTAATCCAGATCAACCTTTTACCCTTCTATTAATCCCTGCTAAGGAAATAACCCAATTCCTATATCTGTAAGATTGGTTCATATTAGTTCAATGATGGAAAATTCTATGGTAATTGTTCTTATGTTATCCATTACAGTATTTTTTAGATATTGGCACCTAGGTCATTTTACGGGATAGCGAAGTTACTTTGCTGATTTCCTGAAATAAACTAGAATTGTTCCCTAAACGTAAAACACGGGTTGAGACTTCATTATACAGAAGTTTCCTAGCTATAGCAAGATTTTTACCGTTGCAACACCTTGTAGTTTCTCCACGTGTCCACAGTCTAGCAAGTTATACATGTGGTGACTCTCAAAAACGATAAATCCTATAATTCCCTATTGAACATATAGCGTAAATACCATCCTATTGTGACCAAATATAGGATTTACATAGGAGCAGCTGAATATTGTTGTATCTAATTCTACCGGAACAACTCTGGTTAATTAAAATATAAAGCCCTCCGGATGACCCGAAAGAATCCAGATACTGTCTAGTTAAACTTATGTTTATGCATGTGTCGTGTCAATGATCCGTACAATACAAGCCAAGATTAAAATAATAGAAGTTATTCGACTGTAACATTTGAGTCAGCATTTCAGCCACCCCACGGTGGAGCAGTCTTGTGCCTGATCACTTTAATAAAGTCGACGGTTCTTTAACGATAAATTATTGACCTTACACCACAGTTTGCTAACTTTTTATACTTTTTCTTTATTAAGAGTAACAAGTATGTAGTTAATTAATATATAACGAATCTTAAGTAAATTAGCAGCTTTTAGCCTAATTTATTTTTTCTTATGATACAGGCACCGCTCCGTACCCCACAAAAAATAGCGTAGCCCTCAATAATTCTTTATCATTAAGGCTCCTTCATATAATTTTACTCTTCCTCAATAAATTTATAGCTTGCAATAAACCTGACTTTTTTCCTATTTAATTCGAAATTTATTTTATATAATAGAACTCTTTCCCTAAATTATTCAATGTAATTTTTAGTTTTAAGCTCATTTAGCTGCCAGTAAGAACGTTGGGAAACACTGCCAGCCTGCCTATTAGTTATAATTTAAGACATTAATGAGATTATAGGATTCCTAATACAATTCACCTAACAATGTCAATATTATGGAGAAAAAAAATTTACCTATATATTAACCTGTTGCTCACCTAGCAGAATATAAAATAAAAATTAAATACTTAAACGACTTCAACAAAAGAAATTATTTGGATTTACTTAGTATAAGTATAGGCCCTTTAAAGATATAAGAATGACACATATCACCATATATATTTTTTAATATAAGTTAAATTTCTCAACCCATTTTTCAGAATCCAATATTTGCTGGAACATAAACTTTAATATAGAGCTTCAACATTTATATAGTATACAAATGATGTTATCACAGGTTTATTCAGCTTCTAATTAAAAGTCATCATCTTGTATCTATTCTTGCTAAGGGGTAGGTTGAAAGGGCACTACTAGGTCATTTATTTTCCATCATAGTATTGGTTATTAATTCAGACCATCTAGTGTAATAGGAATTGTGATTTCTATCTTTTATCTCTAAGACTATTGATCTGATTAACCGCTGTACTGAAAAACTCCCCGACTTAAAAGCCTTACCTGTGCCATTCAAAACTAACTTAGCTAAAGGGGAGGTAAACGAAGTATTTTTAACGAAATTTTAGTTGTTGCTTTTGTATACTCTACTGCCGCTAACAGTTTCCAGCTAAACCCTATATTAAGTTAGTACTTTGAAAGCAAGAGTCGGGCAAATTAATATCAGCGTTGGTGAATTATTCCACATATTATTAACACTAACCTCTCCCTAATTTTTAAGCGGGTTTCTTCACATTTCTAGACAAGAGCAGTTCATTAATTACTAAAAATAAAAATAATAAAAAAAAAATGGATAACCGCTACAATAAAAACCAATATAGAATATTTTTGTAGGATAGCTTAGCTATTATTTTTCTTGCAAGGCACGCTCCGCACCCACACAAAAAAAAGCGCGTGCAATCTTTACGACTTTTCTGTCCAAGAACTATTAAGCCCTTGAAACAACAAAAATAAGCAATTCTTAAAAATAGTTACCTATAAACCAGAAACGTTAATAAAAAATATTAATTCAACCCAAATTTTACGAAGAATATATTATCTTTGGACTTTAGAATTGTTGACGTTGTAGCCTACTGCCAACCTAGCCATTGGCATGCATCTTCTCATGGTCAATTAACCATCAGGCTATTTTTTTTACTGTAGGATTGGGGTGGTGCTGAGAAACGAGAAACCACAAAAAAGTATGAAGTAAGACTTTTATGTATTTTTTTACGGATTTAGAAAACATACTATAGAGTAAAAAGAGTTGGAATATATAGGATCAACCATCCACCGCATTTACGTCAAGACCAGAATGACACTATTTAGAAGTTTCTATCTGTGAATATCATGTAATACCCAAAAAATCAAATTTTGATTCTACTAGCCTAGTCCCTGGTTAATAAACCTTTTAAAACAAAAGAGAGTTTAACAGTGATTAAAACTCAATTCTTACCCTATTGTTAGGACTATATGTTGATTTATTAAGTATAAAATTTCTTTTGAAAGAACCTCCAAATTAATTCCTGTTCTTTATTATTTCCACATTCTGAGATTTTATTTCTACCTATGAGTTTTGTAATAGATTCGAGGTTGTCGTACTGCTTTTTTCAAAGTTCAAAATATTGACAACCCTTTGTTTTCTTTCAATACTTTATATTAAATATTACTAGAAAATAAAGGGGTATTTTTTCATATATCTCAATTAATTTTAACGTTCTATTTTAAATTTAGTAGTTCTAATTCCTGTAATTCAGTTTCGAGTTTTATTTCTATTCTAATTAATTTACTGTTGGATAATAAAATCCCGCGATAAACTCCAAATTGATTAAAATTATCCTTCATTATTATTGATGTTTTTGTCTTTTGAGACATTAAATTTACATTTATTTTGAGGATATTTTAAACTAGGCCCCAAATGTAAGTTCCTTACTGAGAAATGGTCCCAGTAAGCATTCTATCAAACTTCGCTAATGAACTATTTAGGGAATCTTAGATTAACTTGTATACTTCTTTTTTTTCTAGTATTTAAATCAAGTTTTGAGTTTAAACCAATCAATTAATCTAATGTAAAGCATATAAATTTAGGAGTTCTTAGTAACCCTTACAACATAAGTTAATAAGACTTACACCCTTTAGATTGTTTTATCAGATAATACATACAGCAGTTGAATCTTCTTTTTCTGGAAAGTAGGTCCCCATGGCCTAATTTAGAATTTTATCCAGTAAGCAAAGGATATCTCTTAAAATACAACTTACTAATTTGTTTAAGGTGATAATAATACATGACCTATAGGTGATCTCTTTCTGGTTTTAGGTCTAATTAGTACCATCTCCTTCAACTGTTAAAACCTGTTAAGTATGAAAGCAAAATTTATATCAAATGTTTATACTATCATTCAGAAAACACGAGAGAAAATAACTACTCCCGATTTTTAAATCAAGACTTATACATTATAAATTTTTGGGCCGTAGCGTCTCCAAGATTTTTTAATAAAATTCCAAAGTTTTATTAAACATCCTTGCTGATAAAGATATAATTAAATACATATTATGTCTTTCCCCAATTGCCCAAATTTAGAGCTGCCATTATTTACCAGTTAAAACAGGTTACTGTTAATAACGCAATAAGAATACAGCTGGTAAAATACACCCATGCCAAATAAGCTAAATTTATTAGTCTTATAACCCGGGTGTTCTCATAAATTAAGCTGTAGTAGTTTATGAAGTTTATTGCTGCCTAATAAACTACTTACACCTGATAGGATGTAAAGCAAATATAGCAAGTTGTCCTGACACATTAGGTCCGCTATGAACTTTGTAAATCCTGACAGAGGAGATCTAAGGGTTTCAAGCCTGTCCCTACTCCCCACCTTCTAAATACAAGGGCAGGAGGAAATTAGATCAGGGTACAACTAGTAGGAATAATCAAAAACAAGTGTATATTTTAAATCTGAGGGGTATTCTTTGCCAAGTTAAAAAACTACTGGTTTACAATTAAACGAACTATGTTCTTCACCCTATAAGGGGGCTTCCGTTGTAGTCTCATGACGGATATCCCCATTGTATTACAAAATTACTTTGGTTTCCTGATATATTTGGTCTCATAACTATATTGTTTCGACTACTTATTAACTAACAATTCTTAAGGATCTTTTAGAAAATTGAAGAAGGTCTATATCATTTTCAATCGCTATGTTTTTTTTATAGATAGCTTGCCAAAACACGAGAGATTCCATTGCTATAGCGAAGTGATAATTAAAAAAATTTTTAAACTTTTTTAAACCGGCATCCTTTAAAAAATACCTAAAAAGGCCAAGCCTTGATATACCTCAAGGTCTATAAACTTAATTCTATAGGCCTTCGAAAAATTTGGAAACAAGTACTTTTTTTACTATTCATGCTTATTTTTACCAAATCTGTTTCCAAGTTCCTTTTTTTTGCGCATAGACCCGCAAGCTTAGAAAAACAGTTCTTTTTTTAGACAATATTCTTTCATCCCATTAATCTCAAATATTTTATATCTATAAAGTGATATTCTAAATCTTAAATATTTTATTCATTCTTCATAGGAGATTGGTTTATCTAAATACAAATAACTAGATAAAACTCTTTACCTTTAGAATTTTTGGATGTTTTAAGTGCTTTTAATTTTCCACCACTAAATCAACTATTTATTTAAACCTGCTTAAGTTATATTATAAGGATAAAACACCTTACTTTTAGGTAGTTTCTCATTCTAATATCTATGGCATAGATTAGTAACAGGGTTTGTCGTAAAAAAAAATTTTCCTTTTTAATTTATAAATTTTTTAAGTCAAAAGCGTTATTAACCTAAAAGAATTCTTCTTTAAGGGTAAGTATTTACGTGTTGTTTATGACGAACTATCTTCAATCTTATTATAATGATAGAACGATCAAAATTTTTGATTGTTTTTTTTTATTTTACCCATCCATTAAAATAACAACTTATCTTATAACTGCTTTTATAGGATAATTCGTTTATTTACAACTATCGCTTTAATTATTCTCAATGAGGCTGCATATTTTCTAGCGTTAAGCCCTTGCATAGGCATAAGAAAATAAAGCAGGAAAACAAAATTTTTAAATGTAATGATTTTTGTATTGTGAGGCTAAAAATATAGTTAAGTTAGGATTATAACATATTCAAAATTTTAAACGTTTAGTATCAATCATAATATCTACCAGTTTTCTTCAAATTCCACCTGCAAGTAAATTAAAGCGAAAATATTTTTATATGTCAAAGGTAGTGTCGCTTCCCGTCTACAAAGGCGCCCGAATAGGAAGGCACATTTTTTTTTATTCTATTGTTTTTGATTCTTAAATCCGTAACCTTCGGTCCAGGGGTAGGATACTAAAGGCTTTTTCTGCTTGTTAGCTTTTTCGGCTCTTGTTTTGCTTTTATAGGTAAAAAATAAGCTCTATAAGGAGACTTCAGCTAAATATTATTATTGCTTTCTTTAAAATTCGCAAAGCCCTTGATTGTTGGTTTATGCCATACGGCCCCTACCATTAAAGGCATAAGGAAATTCCCGAAATCACCTATTTAGGCTGGGGCAATACCAAAAGAACATCATAAAAATAGCGTAAGCTGGTAACAAACTATGATACACCACTGGGTTATTTAGATATGAATGAACCCCTGGTTCCCACTAAGTTCGTAACTCTTACTAGAACTGAGAAAAAGCCTTTACCTAATAATCCCTGAAAATAAAACCAAATATTAAGTTAATAAAAGTTCCTATACTTTTAGCGTTAGTGGAATAAAACATCTTCCATAACACATTAGAATTCCGACCTTAAATTTCAGGGCGATAATTGTTTCTTCTTTTTTTTGTTGTTCATCATATCTTCTCGTGTTAAGTATTTGGAAAATTTATAAAATATTTGAGAGGGTACATTAATAGGAGTGTTATACTCAGTTTTAACTAATAAAGCATAATAGCACTACGTGGGAAGACTGGGATATGTTGAGCACCCCTACACAAAATTGTATACTTTTCATTAGACTTTAATTTCGTATTTTTAGCTCTTCACCTAAGATAAAATTCGAATGCATTCTCCACACATTGTAACATTTAATGCCCCTCAAAAACTAAGGTATAGAAATAGGCCGCCAAGGGCTCATATTTATAGGATACATATATTATAAATTATATTCCTTTTATAATAATATAGTAGAATTACCATAAGAATTCCTAGTATTAACTTTAATCTATCAAGTTAACGATTCGGAGGAATGACCTCTAACTAATGATTGCATGCAAAGTGTAAATCTATTTCAACATATCTTTTTTTCTTGAGTATAATATGTATTATAAAATTTATCTAATTTAGTAGTAACAGGACAAGAAATAAAAGAACAATAGCCAAGTAATTTACTTAGAGATCTAATTAGATTTATAATAATTAAGTATTATTTGATATAAGTCGTATTAGGAGTGATTTTCTAATTATGCTTATAAAGGAACTGAACACTAAGAAGCTAAAGAAAATATAAGGAACTTGTGACTGATTTGCCAGTTCTATAAAGGGACTTCTCAACAGTTGTTTGAGCCCTAATTGCATTTAATTATTCAAGAAAGTATTAGTAACAATACATACGAACATATTTTTGGCTTTATTAGTCTGAATTGGAAAACCCCTTTAGTTATACCTAAATCTACTTTTAGGATAGACTAGAATAATTAAATAAGAGACTAACCATAGCTATGAACACTTAATAATTTTATCTAGGTAAGAACTTAATATAGCATAAAAAGGTAATAAATCATCCATTCTGGCACTATAGTATGCAGGGGTTTGCAATAGGGGATTTAGGCCCTATATAAGTTTCACTTATTCGCACTAACACAATTTGGCATAAAGAATAAAAGCATACTTTATAACTCAAAAAATAAGATGAATATAGTATAAGATCTTTAAATTAATAGAAGCTGGAGGAAAGGTTATTCTATAATATAACCAGGTACCCCTAAAGGATTACTAGCTCCAGGCGGAATTGTGCACCAGCTTATTTTAAATGATTAGTACTAATGCCTGCCTAATACAAAAAGGATAAACAAATTTCCGTAGAGCGAAGAATCTTGTTTAAAGTTGCCGTTTTATTTTATAGAGAAACCTCCCTCAGGATGACAATATAATGGGATTAATTCTTAAAATTTATATACTTTGATCTATCTCATTGCAGAATATAACTTTAGACTATGTTCGTATTAAATTGTTAAGTCGCGCTTTAGGTTGTGAAAGAAACCTGCTTCACCTGGGGCGTCGCAGCAAGCAAGGCAATTCAAATTAGGGGTTTATCCGTGGTTTACAAGCTTATTGGTGTACCACTACTTATTAGTCGTTAGAACGTGTCTTTAATTCTTTTACCGACTGCCTTCGGCCATAAGTTACCCCAATTTAAAGTTCTCTACATATAAATTTAAATTACTGGGAGGTATCTATTATATAATGCCTTGGTAATTTTTCCCCTGTGTTGCCCTTCTTAAAGAAATAATATATTTTTATGAAGCGGAGGCCGTATTATACAGTTTAGGAGAATTTTAATTTGTTAGATAACGGAATTCTATTTTGTAGATTGTTTTTAAATCATTTAGTGAT
>JACYFI010001774.1:0-11039 GCA_020975735.1 Ophiocordyceps xuefengensis | reverse complement strand
TTTTCGGGCAAAACAGCACGTAAACTTTTTGCTTATTTGTTAAAACATAGCTAGGGCAAGTAAACTAAATACTCAATGAATTAAATATACTAATTTCCTTAATCGATCTAATTAATTTATCTAAATATAAAACCAATCCTCAATTAGGAATTGGGGGTCGTATTTCTAGCAGGATTAATAGACAGGTTAAAGGCAGATTTTGTAGGTAAAAGACTTTCAGATTGGTTTTTCACAAATCTGAAATACAAGATTTGCACCTTATTATTTAGAAAAACATAAAATAGGGTATGGGTTCGTATAGATAAAATTGGAAGGATAAAAAAAAGGGAGGTTAAAAATCAAGAATTTGTAAGAGATAAGACAACGGTTTGTTTTTACGTTTATTATTATCTTTTTAATAAATGGCTAAATTGTAACTGAAATCTAAGTATAATTCACTGTTCGGCTTTAAAATTACGTTAAATATTATGAATATATTAAGAATTTTACCACCCTTAAAAAGTATTATTCTCTTGAGAAATTTATATTTAGCTGGTCTTTTTCCTATAGCTCCTTGGCTTGGTTGCTTTTCTCATATTAATGTTTGTTAAAGGCCCAAGAACGAGAATTAACGGGATAGCGTCAGAAGATTAGAGTATCTCTATAAAACTAGAGGATAAATTACCTATAGGTCTCTATACATTATCATTTAAAACGCGTATAATTAACTAAGTTTAACTCAGGTACAATGTTTATAAAAGATCCGATTTTTAATCATAACAGCTCTTTAACTAAGTTAATTCGTAAGTACTGTCTTTTCGTTGAAAATATGTAAATTTCATTGCAGTTAGAAAAAGTATATAAATGATTGAGAAGGTAGCATTTAACAAAGGAAAGTATAAAAATAAAATTATAAGTAATTGCACAACAGGAGTTCTCAAAGAGACCCCGGGTACCAGAAATTAATATCAGATTATAGCAAAAAAAAATCATGAAAACTTTTCCGTTGATGTCCCAGCTTGCTGTTCCTGAATTTTATTTAACTGCTTTCATTTAGCGGCAAGTATAAACATACACAACGGCGCACAAAAGATAATAAGCATAGCCCGTCGTGTAATCTCCGCACTCCGATTTCTTCTGTGCGCACAGCCAATAACCAAAGGTTGCATGCTACCCGCCTTTCCTTAGTTTTTCAATCTTTCCTAAAACGAGGTTGGAAAGTTAAATCTTTTAAAAGGATCGGGGGAAATAAGCACCGATTAGCTTAGTAGGGGGATTCCTTTATTTTTTTTGTATAGTGCAAGCTATCGTTAATGCTGGCTAACAAGAAAAATATTACAAAGGCACTTACAACAAATCAGACTAACCTTAAATAAACACACAGAAAAAATATAGCAAGCAAGCATTAAATATAGCTTATCCTTAGCGCTTAAATAGGTTTTTCAAGTCGATCCCTTGTGCTTTCAACACTAGCTTATCCCAGTATCGCATAAACCGATATTTAGGCTAAGGATAGGTCAGCGCCTAAGAACGTACACGGGCTACATGTTTCACGCTTTAGGGCTACAGAAGATACAGGGGATTAGGGGTAACCATTCAGGACTTAAAAGCATTAGTACATAGAAAGCCACATGGTTTTCAAACATATATGTAAAATTAGGTTTTGGGTCTTGTGTTTTCAATGGATAAAGCCACACCCGATGTTAGGTCAGTCAATTTCAATTATTTACTATGTACTGTCTTTGGATCTGAGGCTTATTTTCAGCTGACAAACATTAATTATCTGCGCAGGTTCCTACAGGGACTTGAAAAAATGTTGTTTTCTTGTTAGACTACGTGGCCTTACGGAGGGCTCTATATTTTAAAATGGAAAACCTATATTGTTTATTTTTTCATTTAGTTTCGTCTTTATAGTTTAAATCGGAGGGTTTAAATTATACCCACTTAGGCTTCCTTTAAAGATAGCTTATATGCTGGGAAAATTCTAAACAAATCTGCATTACTCAATTAATCCCTTCAACGATAAAAGTGACTAATATGTTAATTTGAACAACAATTCAGCAGGAAAACCAATACCGTATTGAATTTACTTATTAGGATTCGTAGAGCTAACGTGATCCATTAAAAAGTAATATATTTACCTAAAGAATGAAGATATAAGTCCATGAAAAATAAAAATATACAAATTAAATTAACAGTTACAGAAAAATTTAAAGCTCACCAAACAGTCCTAACTCCTGACAGAAAAAAAGAGACCCTTGCGCATAAATTAATGCTTAAAGACCCATAAATATTTTAGTAATTTTGGAAAAGATAGAGGCTTACATTAAAACAAGAAAAAGATAATCAGGTTCTATTGTTTAAATTAAATATAAGAAAATAACACCGTAATACATAGGAAGCTCATACATATTAAGATAATAGAAATGACAAACTATCTAATTACTTCCTTTTTAATTAGTGACAAAAACTCTAATATTCCTATAATAAAAAGCTTTACCTTAAAATACGCGATAAAGATCAAAATTTCTCACTTTGAATATACAATCTGTAGATATTAAATATTAAACTAATAGGAAACTTTCTATATAAGCAAATGTAAAGTTCCTTACTATCATGGTGACTCGAAACAAGGTATTTCCTTGACGGGTTATGTACAATCACAGATGAAACTTAAAATACCTGTTTTCGTTTTAGCTAAAAATAAATACAATCTTTAAATACACTATAAGATCTAATGTTTCGAGACTTTCTAAACAGGAAGAATATCCTTTTATTTATGTCGCGAAAAACCATTCTTTAGAAGGTAAGAGAAGAGATGATTAGAGCATTAGTTCATGCATATTTCAGTATTGGTAGATCAAATTCTTATAGAGAGTTATTAGGTAAATAGTTCAATCTTTAACTTAACTTTATCAAAAATTATTTAAATCTAATTCACGTCTACTAGTAGATGTGATTAAAGACAATCATAAATTATTTTGGAGGCGAATGGTATTGAGCCTATTATTCCCGAATAATATTGAGATCTACGCTAATAGTTAAAGACTGAAATTCTAATAAATTGTAAAAAAGAGTTGATAGGGATATCATAAACAATAACAATAGGCCTTATTAAAAAAGGCCAGAATATTCGTTTAAGATGCGGAATAAATTTATAAAAGTAAGGTAACGATTGGGAGTATAACAGCCGAGCCAAGTAAATACGTTACACTTATAATCAACACATACTAAAAGAGAAGTGCATTAAATAAATGAAATATACACGAAAACTATTATATTTAGTAATGAAAGATTTAATATTAATAATTAATTTTATTCGAAGTGGAGTTGTGTCAATAGCTAATGGCGCTTCACTAGTATAGGGAATTCCACACGAACACTGCTTTGAATTTTGGATTAAGTTATACCCCCATATTTGTTATGATCAAGACAGCTTAAGCCAAATTCTAGGCTTAGAGTTAACTAATTCCCAGTCTAATGAATCTATCGTGATACTCAAATAACTTAAACAACTATTATAAAAAATTGTTTTTGAGTAGGGCTAATGGACGGTGACGGGGTGAGTGATTCAAGTAAACCATTTACGCATAATAAGTCCTACAAATACAGGACTAGTTAGTAATTTATCAACCCCTTAAATACTAATTAAATTTTGCTGGTTGAGACTTGCTAAAGTATGGTGAATGTTAATAATGACTGGAAACAGAGGATGATGTTATTGAGTTTGCTAAATAAAAAGGAAAGAGAAGTTATTGAATATAATAGAAAATAATTTGATCATTTAATCTCCCTTTAACTTTCAAAAAAAATCCTGTCAACTTGCTTATTTAAAACACGGTTAACTAACACTTTCCAGTAGAAAAAATATTATTCCACAAAAGTTAACTAAATTTAAGTAGACAATATTGCTATTATAAATGCTAATTTTCTTAAAGGTCCACCTCTCTAACTTAAAGCCTTGGATGTATCTTGGTTTTTAATTAAAAACCGGAGGGTTTGTTTTTCGTATTCGTAGATCGGAAGCAAATTCTTTCCTCAATAGGACAAAATAACGACGCTTATTTTAATAGATATATTTACAGCTATTTTGAGTATCAGAATAAATTCGTAACCCCTGTATGTAAAACTCCTTATATTTATAGAAGTAATAAAAGAACGAAAGGATTAGCTTAAAGATAGAAGGCACATTGTATCAACATCCGTTTGTTTGGAGAAAAGTTCGAGTCTTTAGGAAAAAATTATCGAAAAAAAAATTCTTTAGTAAGTGTCGTGTTTGGTCATGTGTACCGTGAAAAATTCCATACGTTTCGGTAAAATTATTATATAATTTTGCTAACATGCAACGCCTTATATGTTTTTACTTTAAGTGCGGAAAAAGATAAGGGGTAGTGATAGAAGATCTGTTTACCCCTCCCACTATTATAAGATAATAACCGTGGAAACCAAAGTAACAAAATCTCACAATTTGTTATACGAGTAGGATCCGTAGGGACTAAACGTACAATTCGAAAAGTTTATAAGTTAAATCATTGATGAGTTAATAGTCGAGTCGTCGCCGATTGAGAGTTTTTGAGTAAAATATTTGAGCAACTTAGAACCTGACTTACTACGTTATTTTGCTTCACAAATGGTCCTGATAATTTTTCATTTATTCTGCAATTGCACTATAATGGCCTAGGAAACTATATTAATCAGTTTAAACTTTTTACTATTTCTATATAGATTATGTACGTATTTTACTAATCTAAAGTGGAAGCGTTTAATGCTTTACTTAAATAAAGTGAAAAAATAATTATTACTATCAGTTCTAAATAAAAACTTATGATATTAAATAATACATCAGCAGAAAACTATAAAAGGATTTTCTCAGAGTACTATAACGTCTAATCTTTTATTCGCCCTTTTCTTACATATTTTTCCTTTCATTTTTTTCATAAATGTATATATATACAAAAATTACATCCTGCAACCAGGAAGCTGGACATAACAAAGAAAATACAGGCTCGCGCTGAAACCAACGGTCGCACATAAAGGTATTTTTAATACTATAATCAGGGGTTAACTAACGTAATACCTCTAACTTTTCTCATTTCCTCGAACTAGCGGGAAATAAAGAGGAAAAGGAATTTTGATCTTTAGGAAATCTTCTTCTTAAAGAAAATTAGGTACTATTAAAAGCCTATTCGGATAGAATTGCAGATATAGCGTTTATAAGAATTTTTTTAAACCACGTAATTCAAACAACTTTTACAGTATGGGTAAAATAATCAATCATGCAAAATAATTTTTTCTACGATATATAGTATCTAATGAAAACAATAATATATTTTATTTAGTTACAGTATAAATTAAATGTGTATTGAATTAGAATTTTAAAGTGCCGATACTTTTAGAAAATAGCTGGGTGTTTAGTATAACAATAGATTCATTAAACCTGATTAGAATATTAAAGTTAATAATTAATTTCTTTTTCAGTGATTAATTGATGCAAAAAGGTTTCATAGTTTTTAATTTTATTTGTAGATTCAGAATTTGAAATTAATCTACAAGTTACGTCATTAAAATGTTTTACATCTAAATTATCCTGTTAATGATTTAATACCTATTGTAAAACCCATATTACAACCAAAATAGTGAAAATCCTCAAAGATTATATAACTTTTTAAAATTCCAATCAGTAAAGGTCCATTACATTGTTTGTATTGGTTTTTATTGGTATATGATATACGTCTGATTTTAAACTGTTTATAGGGTTAGGTTTATAAAAAAATTTTATCTAATCCGTGATACAAAAATTCAAATTTGATACTATTTGAAATATAAAAAATTTATTCGATTTTTTTGTTAAAATGAATTTTCAATACAGAAAATCCTTTATACAACTAGGGTTTCTTATTATTAATATTGGCGTTTTTTCCCTTGCGAGCTCTTAAATGGAAGAGAATAGGTCCCAAATAAAAGGGCATTGCCCATTATTTAATTGATATTCGATAGTATTATATTTATCGAAGCTGTGCTATTTTTTTTTAAATATAGCTTAAAGTTCCTCGAGTTTAGTCTTGCTTCCGCTGGCAAAACTTGCCACTAAAAATTAGATTTACGACATATCTAAGGTAAAATTTATTACTTGCCTATAATTATTTTCATTGTAAGGGCGAAGCCTTGGCTGGACCTCTTGGAAGCAACGCATAGGAAAATATGTACAAAATTAATATTTACGGGCATTCGAACTTCCGACTCACGTAGATAAGGAATGTTTGAGCATTTTAACTTATATTGTGCGAGCCGCGCGTGGTTTTCATACCTTGCCGAGAGGCACCCTTAGTGAAGCACCCCTCGCATCTACGCAGGGAATCCAGTAATAAAAAAATTAGCAAAAATACAATCCCTTTTAAATGTTTGTTATATTAGGGTAGTATTTTTTAGAACTTATAAGTAATACTAGTAGGATAGGCTTATCTTTATATTCATATCAAATTTTTTTGACGTATCCGCATATCTTATAATCCTGATACATTATTATAACTCATGATTTTAATAAACAAAAAAATAAATGATTGATCACAGAGAAAAAACATCACTTTAAATTTATATTATTCTTATAAATATTTTTATAATTTGGTAGGTTATTATATATTTAACTATAATGGGTAATGTTCCTTTTTTTTTTAGCTACAGAATTATTTTAATCATTTTAAGTTGAAGATATGATTATTTGTAATAAAAAGGGTTCTAAAATATGAATTGAGTAAAAAGAAGGGGTTTTTCAAATAATAACCCCCCTAAAAACTTAAAAAACTAAAGATACCTATTTTGACACTAGATCTTTAAAGAGAAAAAAAAGCTTAGAGATGACGCAAAAATTACTAAAATTACAACTGATAAATTCCAATACCTAAAGGATTAAATATGATTGTTCCCTTGAAGCCCTACGTGCCACCGAAGTCTATTTACTTATAGAAGCAAATGAAAACCCAAGTATAATAGTTTAGAAAAAACCAGACAGATTGTTTGTCTTTTAAAGATCAAGATTAGATAAAGTAGAGTTTTGAAATCACAAGCTATAAGAAGAATTAGGAAAAAAGATTTAAAAAAAACAATAATAAATAAAAAAAGGGGTAAAGAAAAGATTTTCTCCCCTTGATGAATTCTTAAAATATCTTTGAAAAGGAGGTATATAGAAGTCATAAAAAAGATTTAATTTTTATATCCCTTAATCATTAAAAGATTAACTTAAAAAAAAAGCCTTTTGAAGCTCTAAATAAATAAGTAAGTATCCTATGCTAGGAGTATGGATAAAGGGAACGGCTGGATAGAAAAACAAAAGGGGGGTATCTTTCAGGTGCTAGGCCAGCAAACAAGATTATTTTTTTTTTATACTTAAAGGCGTAAACACCCCTAGTAGTGTACCTCTAAGTATCCTTAAACAGTTTTATGTAATTCTATTAGAAAGTCGGTTCAAGGTGTTAACGGTGGCCTAGTCTGTGAGTCAAAAAGGTAGATACTTATTCAAGCCAAATTAGGTACCTATATCGGTGGGGTATTCCCTTAGGCTTCGCAGGCCGGCTTATTTTAAAGGCTATTTGGAGCCGAGGAGAATGATAGATAGTTCGAAAGGGTATCCCGGACCTTGAAAAAGGGTAACCTGAAATGGGTCCCACTATCCCTGGGGTGTAAAAAACTATGTGTTGCGTAATAGTTTATGTCTTCAGTGATACCTTACTATAATTTTTTCTCCTTTAAAATCATACCAATACCCCCTTAGTTTCAATTCAAATAGAGTTGGTTGAAGTTCATGTACTTTGTTGCTAGAGTAAGAATCTAAAATTAACCTTGGTTAATGTAAACAATAAGATATTTTATAAAAATCAAGTTAATAAATAACTTAATTCTGGCTGTTGGTAGGGTGTAACATAACAACACGGTATGAGTAAAGTGTAGATAAAACTTAAGAAACAATTTATATAAAAACCCGTGAGAAAATAATAAAAATTAATTCTAATACGTAGAAAAATAAAGGCAAAAAAAAAGTATTAAAAACGCCGAGGATACAATTTTACGGTGAGGTCTATCCTCTTACCATTAGAAACATACCCCAGGGAGGTTTACACAGAAAATTTGTTGGGATTATAGAAGGCTCCCACCAGTATCCCCTCTTTCGCCCCTTTAGGGAGGGCTTATACGTCGTTGACCTACAGCATGATGAGCCGGCAAAATCAAAAGGAATTAATTTTGATCACATATATAAATTTGTGAAACCTGGTACATTAATATACTTTGCCATTTCACTTACCGTTTAGAGTATGGGAGGCGGTTTATTTGCAAGTTGGCAGGGAGATATTTTGTAATTCCTAAAAAGTTAGGTTTCAATTAATATATATCTTGCTAAGACCCAATTTTTGACTTTTTGATTTATAGGTGTAATCTTACATTTTACCCTAAGGCACGTTTTTTAAGGTCCAAATAGGCCTTTTTCATCATGCAATGCAAAAATTTTGAACAAACACTTATATGCGTAAAACCCTATTTAAATTAGGCAGTTATAAAATAGACCAATTAGGCAAGGAAAACCTACAATAATAATATGGGGCACAATTCAATATTTTTTAAGTCACGGATGCCTTCAGAGACTATAACCGTGAGTACAATTTAAAATGTTAAGGAATTATTCTATAACATAGTGATATTGTTAATCATCTGTTCCTTTTAGTCACCCTATTATCATATAGCTTATAATATAATAATAGACGTTTTTAGTGAGTGCTCCATAAAGAGGTGGTAGCTTGGCAGCTACGAAAATGTATTCTAAACAAATTATTCCCTTGGGCTTGCCAACCAATTACTACAAAAATACTAAAATATCTTTATTGACCTTCCGACATCAAAGATCCAAAAGTAATGATGACGAGTGTTTTGAGTTTATTTTTCTATGCCTTGTGAAGGGCATAGCTAGAAAAAATAGGCAAAAAAAAACAGTAAAATATATAATTAATTACTCTGTTAAAACTTAACACCAATTTATTTGTTTCCTGTAAACTTTGGACTAGTTAATTTGATAACCAACTCTCTATTTTACAATCTATTTTATAGAGAAACTATATGAGCCGTAGCCTCCGCTATATAAAAATAAAGTGGTATTTATCTTATAAATACATAGCGGTATAACGGTGAATCGTAACTGAACGGGTACTTGATTATAGCTAATTAGCCACTATATTACTTTCCTTTTGTTTTTTGCCGATAATAGTTAATGTAATCTAATTCTAGTTTGAAGTATGGAGCCCGCTTCATCATTTTTTCTGTTTAGCACACTCTAGCAAGCTCATTATTTTTTATTATGGGTTATGTATATAGAAAGGTTCACAATATTAAAAGGCAAGGATTTACCTAGAGAATAACCAAATACAATAATATTTAATTTATATAAACCTAGTTAATAAAATTTAACCCGGCCAGGATTACTAGTATGGGATTTTCAGACCCAAAACGAGGTCTAAAGCTTATATCTGAATTCCGCGAAAAGTTAAACTTTTTCCTGTAATATTACTAGATAAAAGACTTAGTATTTTATTTCTGGGTTTTTTAATGCCTATGAAATAAGCTGGCGCGTAGAAAGAATAAAAAAATTTTTCGCACAAAGTTCCCTGCTTATTAGAGATAATCAAATAGTCTAAAAGAAAACTAGGCCAATTGAACCCCCATGTGTTTTAGAAAGGAAAAATCTAAGGGAATTTATTGCACATATGGAGAAAAAAGATAGAAGAAGGTTTGGGAATAATCCTATGTATCCAGTAAAACTAAGGTATGATAAAATCTTAGCTAAAAATTAAGAAACCAAGGGTTTTAATGTTTACAAAAAGGATAGGCAGTTATCTAAAAAGAAAGTGTCTAAGGGAGTGTAGTAACTTATTATGTAAAGATTTACTATTTACAACGCTATAACTATTAAAAAATATACAAGATACAGATAAACTATATAAAGATTAAATCTTTTATTTTCTTTAAAGTTGTAAAAGAAAGGGTTTACCTACACCTTTTCCATATCTCTGCCAGTGAAAAACATGTACAGATGGTTATTAGAATCAGATATAATGCCTACAAGGTATCGCCTAACATGAACTAGGAGACACCTGATGCATATTTTCCAGATGAAATTTAAATTGGTAGTGTGAGGATTATTTTAAGTGTTAGTGGCCGCTGATTTATTCTTTACATTGTTTACAAACAATTAGTAGAAGGTAAAAGTAGCCGTAGGTATAAATCTTGATAAAACAATCCGGGTTTTCTATACGGAATTATAACTACAGCTAAGCTTAAAGACACATGTTACAGTAGTTTTAGATTGAGGATTAAAAAGCCCACCTAACACCCCCAACGCATTTGAAAAAGTTTTACACACTTGTAACAGTTAAAAATAAGTATAGACTTAGCTGGATATCGTTCTGTTCTCTATGAACAAAAAAATACGCAAGTAGCAGCTTCTTACTTAAAGTTGAATCTTTATTTATCTGGCCTCTGTAATGAATAGCAGGTTAGACGTATTGGGTGTTAGATAAAGAATTTTATAGTCTCATTTGAGCTCCAATTTGGCAAGTATAATATCTCAATAATTACGATCTTCAGTTCGATTTCTAGAAATGCAGGGCTAGCGGCGCCTTGTGCTTTGAGTAGCAGAAGCATAGGATAATACTGTTTGTATAGGCGCTAGTTGCGTATCCCTTAGTATTTGTATTGCGAAGTCAAGACTAGGCGCTATAATAATATAATCTTTTAATTTTAATATATGATTTGGTATTTTTGCGGGGGCTGCACAACCCCTGAGTTCACACAGTGAAGTAGGCCCAACCGGCCCTCTTAAATTATCTAAAGTTAAATATGCTCACTTAAAGTATAAATTATAGCGCTACACATGTAACATTTTTATACTGTTATAGTGGCTACTATGTCATGAATAATAAATGCCGAAAGCTTATATTTTTTTTTGATGGGAGCCCCCTCAACCACCGGAAGTTGCAACTCTAATTTTTATTTTTATTAGCGATGAATTTATAACTTTA
>JACYFI010001772.1:0-10712 GCA_020975735.1 Ophiocordyceps xuefengensis | reverse complement strand
CGAATTATTAAATAAAAGAATAAGGAGAAAAAAAATAGAATTAATACAATAAATCTGAAAATTAATTGCATATATACCATGATCTTTTACTAATCTGTAGCTTAAAATTAAAAAGAACAAAAAAGATTTTTCTATTGTGAGAAATTTATGTTTTAGTTATATTAATTAAGAGCGTTATTTACCTGTTTAATACGATAAAAAATAAGCTTAAGCCATAAAGGGTACCAGCGAAGCAAGCAGAGTAGAAGTCTCACACTCACAAACTCAAAACATTAATTTATTTGTAGTGTCCCGCACAAAATATAAAAATAGATATAATAGTATTCTTATTTTTAAATAATACTGCTGCTCCAGGGTATACATATCTTATCCTAACGGAAGTAATAGATAAAGATTTTGGTGGCGGTGGACTCTTAGAATAAATTTCTTTCTCTGGGCTGCTTATCCTGAACAAAGGTTTAACATATTACCTGGCCAACGCAAGATTATTGGTGCGTTCTATACTAAGCTTAATCATAATAGCAATATATAATTCTAATAGGTTATAAAAATATGAGAGGTATTTATAAATTTTAGAAATTAAAAGGTGATTAATTAAACGTTATAGAGCAGATCGCCTGTACATCATTAAAATGCAAAAGGAGGATTGAAGATGGAGATTCATCATTCAAAGGTTTAAGTTCAGGGTTTTATTTTAGAGGAAGATTCTTAAATCAAAATGATCCCTATTCAGTAATAACTCAAAACGACATATTTGAGCGTTGCTGCTAAAAGGTGCGATTCCAGTTGGGTAAATTTATTTGACCAATGGGCTTCTTTTCCAAATAACTCAGTTCCCACACCTTGATCTTTGAACAATATTACTGGTTTTAGTGATGCCGTTGTGGATGTTTTGTCATAATAAAAAAGAATAAAAGCTTTTTGAGCTGGATTAATCTTTCAAATCACTAGCTTTGGGCGCTGTGGCGCGCTGTAGCAACATAAAAAAGATAAAGTAATATTAGAAAAAAAATAAAATAAACATGATAGTAGGAGTTCTAGGTAATGATATGATAAATGTTTGCAATTTGAAAATCACACGTTTTTCGGCTTTATAGGTGGTTAAGCTAATAAGATCATTTCGATACATACCCTAATTATGAGGCAACCGCACCCAAAAATTTAGGAGACTCTATAAAAACTTTGTTGTGGCCAAGCATTAATGCCTGTTCAATATATTGTAAATAACAAGAAAGCATTTACTGGTAAGGGAATAGAATAATGTGTAAAGTATTAGGCAATTAATTGAGGTCTAACGTAACGACTAAGAGGACTTTTCCCTGATTTATTACTTAGAAGGATAGACGCGCTATAAGAAATAAATAAATCCCTAGGGAATCAGGTGGATTAGCTGGGCTTTACTTTTTCCGGAGTTGTTTTTGTGCTTTACTAGTTCTATGCCTATCAAAGCCTTGGGTAGAAAAATAGTGCAAGGATATCAAAATCGAAATTCTAAAGCTAGGTTACAAAGTGCAAATTAGTTTTTCGATTCTCAACTCAGTTCGAGAAAAGGCACTAATGGCATAGTTTAGTATTCTTACTATATTGTGGGGAAACTAAGGAAAAAATAAGTCCGCAATTGGTTCTGGTTAGAATGTGTGGTTACAAAATTTTTCGGACATCAATGATGAAAGTTCTTCCGCTTTTTTCACACAAATTAAGATAAGTAAGGTAAAAATCACAGGACTTTTAAGATTATTAAGTTGCTGAATTAAATTGAGAATAAAAACAGTAACTAATCAAGGATTTATTAAAGATGAGCCTTCCGGCTATAGATAAAAATTAGTGGGGGCAAACTTCGTTAAGAAAGTAAGCCCATGAATATAGGAAAACAATTTACTAGATTTATAATAGTATATAAATAATAGTATACGGATTCAGAAAAGTGGTGCCTTATGTAGTAAAATATTAAGAAGGAAATTCTTAAATATATTGGTAATAAAACACTGAAAAATAGTCTGACCCTTTTGAAAAATGGAAATCAGAAAATTATGAAACATATGAACAGGCTTAATTTTGCGGGGCAAGACTTTACAAACATTGTGAGTGCCCGGTTTGCACCTCGAGTCGTGCTAACTTATTCCTCATTGGACGCAGGAACTTAGCTAGGGTCGACTGTTTGGTCGATTAAAAAGTTGTCCCGCATGAGCTGGTTAAATACGTCGTGAAGCAGTATGTTTTCTATCTTCTAGAGGGAATTAGACAAAAAATAAGAATCAACTTTTGTACGCAAGGAACAAGAAAAGTTTACTCCAAAGGTTAAAACATATGGTTCCAACCTATTGGGTTACCCTGGTGTTTATGTGCCTAAATTTAAATATAATATATGCTTTTGATTATATATTATCTTCTGTATTATTAATACGTAAGGTGTTTACTTTACTCAAGAAACAAATGTGATAGCAAGCACCCAGGAACGCTAAGTTAAGGTAAAGATAATCCTGAAAGCATATAGCACGAAACTTATCTTTTGATTAATTTTCCCTAAATCATACTAATATTCTTATACGAAATTTAATCAGGCTTATTCCGTACGAATGTTGGAGTTTTCAAAGAAAATAAAGTGTAATTTATATCACTATTTGAAATATAATCTATCCCTGTTAGCATAAACGATAAGATGTAACTTGTTTTTTTAAATCATGGAGAGCAAGGTGAATACTTGACCGGGCTACATTATAGGTATAATTAGCAACTTTATTATTTGTATTGCAAAGCTTGGCTTTATTTTTAGCTATCAATTGTCTTTGTATAAATCTCCAAGTCACTGTCATTTTTTTGCAAGGTAACATGTCTGGTTTAATTTTTACCTCCTTTAACCCCCTTACAAGGTCAAATGCCCTATCTCGTGAGATAGGGTGCAGCGGTCAGACATAATGCATGACGCACCTTATAGAAAAACTATGCCTACCCTTTTTGTGTAGCAGGCCCTTTAAGGCTCCCGCTATTTTCATTGTTCTGATCCTAAGAATAAGTTTCGGTTGCAATTTTTATCGCTCTTAAGAAGGCGCAGCTTCGTTATCACCCCTGATTCTTCAGATAAAGTACAAATTACATAGAAAACAAACAAATTACAAACTAAAGGAGCAAGCCCAATAACAAAGTTAAAGTACAAAACAACACCTAGTGAAGCTTTATGCTTCAATATAAATCAGTCATTCAACAAAACACAATATAAATAAAGGGTAAATAGGTGTAAGAGCCATCAAGGAAACTAGTAGGCAAATTCTGAGCGTTTCTGCTTTTAGTATCCTCATTAAAATAAAATAAAAGATTAGTATCAGCGGGGGTAACGACAATAGCTCTTTCATGCTACCGAACGCGGTTCGAATCGCTGTCTAGTTATACTGGGTTTGATGTAACTAGTAACAATTATCCGCGCCTCATGTCCGGGGGATCTAGGGTCAAGCCCTTATAGACGCGTATAGACGTTATATACTAATCGTAAACAGCGATACCGTCTCGTAAAAATAAATCAAGCCTTTTTATCGCAAGTCTTTAGTACAATGAGTCCTTAATTACAAAATTAAGAATCATGGCCTCAAAAGTTAACATAAGGTATATTATTAGAGCTCTTACTTTGCAGCCTTAAATTGTAAACAAATTTGACGTGCCTGCCCAAAACATTTAATAATTGTTTAATTTACTCAACTCTGGATTTCTCTGAATGATTTAGAGGTTTTTTACTGCGATTGCCAAAGATTAAGTTCTTTATAGTTAAAACAAGAATACTTCGGCCTTTATTTTTTTAATTAAGGTTGTGTTGGTAAAACCATACATACATGCACCACATAGTGCAATATCTATATTAGATTTTATTTATTGCGAAGCTAATGGACTATTACGGCAGATTAAGTAATTTATGAAGTCTTCCTGTAATTTTCTCCTAAAATATTTGTAAAAATAGCCAGTCTTCGCGCTTATATCGCGGCCCTGAGGTGCGGGCGATTTACATACCTGGTAAAGCACCCTTACAAGCCACCCCGTATGCTACGCAGGAATCAGTAAGATAAAACACCAAAAGAAGATAAAAAATTATATATATTCAAATTTTATGTTCACCTTTATTTTTTACTGCTTGAAAGGCTTAGCTAGAAAAAATCTGAAAAGAAAATCCTTATAGACAAAAACATTTAATTTTTTGTATTTTTTGTCGGATGACTTCGTCAAACGCAAGAAAAAATAAATATGTATTTTTCATACACCGGCGTATAAAAAAATAATTGAGCTATAATTAACTTAAAAATTTAAACTTCAGAGCTAAGCATTGTAAGATTGATAACTTTAAAGAATAATATGGAATAGTATAAAATAGTTTTTGTTTTTTGAGCGTTTCTTAGCTATAGTTAGTGCAAAGGAAAAAATCGCAAAGCTTAACCCGAAATAAAACACAAAAAGGGTTATAGCTTAATTGCGTATAACCATATGTCTAACAGATAAAATAGTGTTGGATTCACTTTAGCCCCTAGCCCTGGATGCTGAATTTGAATTATGAATTAATAGTTTAATCTAGTGCTGAATATGGTAGACAGGCGAGGTTGTTAAGCCAACCTGGGGTAGTATACCATTGAGTTTACAAGATCCACTTCCCTGAGATAAGTATTTATATATTATTTAGTTTAGCATATTTTTTTCTAGCAAGCCTGTAAGGCATAGTAAAATAATAACACAAAAAAATGAAAGCGCAACCTAGAGTTTTAAATCAGTTTATTTCTATATCTAAATAAAATAAAATAAGATTTAATAATAAGTGTGGGTAATGGACACTATTATTGTATGTCCTTCTATTAAATTTTTATATTCCCTGAGATTAACTTAAGTAATGTATTTACAAATCAGTTTGGCTAAGCGACGCTTCTAAATTAAAATTTTAAAGAGCTTGCAGTATTTATCTCTTTACAAGACTAATAAAGGCGCAGCCCAACAATTGTTAAATCCTTAGCATTAACGGTTGATAAAATATAATACTAGAAGAAATTAACGCACCTTTTCTTCAAGAGCATCACAAATATTCTTGTTGTGCATTATTCTATATCTGCCATTTTGTGCCGTATGCTAGAAAAAAGAAGAGCTTGCCCGAACAATAAGGGGTAAGTGAGTTTATATGTAACTAAATTATTACACAGATAATTTAGGGTATGAATTATAAATGAGATAGTCTTTTGTTTTTTATCACACCTGATTCAATCCTGGTATTTCTACAGTAAAGGCCGTGAGGCTCAATTGGCACGAGCATGAGCACTGGGAATTGTTTGGTTTGTAAGGTTCAACTCTTGCCGGGGCAGTGAAGGGACTTTGGTATATGGTGAAAACTATAACTTTTAACATTGAATAAGGTTCGATCCCCTTGCAAGTCCTAAAATAATAATAATTTGCTAACGAGACTCCTAGAATATTTCTTTAGCCTCCGGCATCCCCTGTATTAGATCTAAGATATAACAAGAAAGGTTATCATAGGTAAGACAACATTTCAGCTAATGGCGGGTAATTTGGATGTTTGGAATCATCCCGCTTCTTCAATTTTAAAAAGATATTTGCTTTTTATTTAATTTATATATTAATGAAAATCGAATTTTTAATCTTTAGTACTCGTAAAGCTCTTCTTTAATAGGCGAAGACGGGTAAAAAATCAGAAACCAGCCTGCAAGAAATTTTTTTTACACTCATAAACTTAAGTAAGGTTATTGTTATAATTTTTTTGTTAGGGAGGCATAACTTCTAATTTTTAACTCGCTGCTGACGAAGTAAGCCGGTACAAAAAAAGTAAAGTACGCACAAAGAAGTTAAAAGCCATTTATAGGTTACGGCTGTTTTAAGGCAAGCTATGCTAAAAGGAAAAACAAATTGCTAGAAAATTGATTTAATAAAAAATTACTTCTTTTAGGGGGTTTTAGTTTTAATTGGGCAAAAGCCGAAACCTTGCATTTTAGCTGTTCAGTTCGATTCTGACATCTCATAGTATAAATTTATAAATATGTGCATGTATGTATGTTGCATCCGACCACAGCCATTAATTATCTGCAAATTATATTTAAGGCTGCAAAGCAGACTCTATTAAAAATAAAATATATTACCCTTAATTAAAGTGAGCCTTTGTGACACAAGTA
The DNA here is from genome assembly GCA_020975735.1 of Ophiocordyceps xuefengensis. Taxonomy (NCBI): domain Eukaryota; kingdom Fungi; phylum Ascomycota; class Sordariomycetes; order Hypocreales; family Ophiocordycipitaceae; genus Ophiocordyceps; species Ophiocordyceps xuefengensis. Next base: position 4,566 of record JACYFI010001772.1, on the reverse strand, counting down.
ACGCCCTTAGCGCAATATGCTACGCTAAATACAGTAAAATAAAGCTATAACAAAGAGGTGTTATATATATCTTTAAATTACATCAAGAGTTTCTTGAGTGTAATAATTGTTAATTTTTTGTAATGGAGTTAATAGGGTTACTCATGTTTTAACTTAGATTATTATTAAAGTATAAAATATATAATTATAAGCGAAAGGGCTTTGTAGCCAACGGTATAAGGTTAAAACGTAGCTCTAGCGGTCTTACCACTCAGCATGGTGTCGTCATATCTGAGCTAACCCGTATCAATACTTTAATTTTTAATTAAGAAAAAAATGTAAAATATCTACTTACAATTACATAGGGTTATAGCTTTGAAATAGATTTTACCAAGTTTTTTAGGGCGGAGTGTATGTACGCCTCTTTTTATTCATTTAAAAATAATGATGGATGACAATATAGTGAGAAAGTCCTAATTTTCAAGGCCCAAAGCTCTAATGATCAGGAATTATTTTTTTAATACTATGAAAGTCAATTCAATAACCCACAAACTAACACATTTACGCTATCAAGAGGCGCAAGCTCTTAAATAGATACAGTATAAATTGAATAGGTGAGTAGCTAATTTCCTGCTTTACATTGAAACTAGATACGTTTAATATTTTTCTAGTTATCGTAAATATTCATTTGAATATTCAAGGCAAAGAAATAAAACAACCACTTGTGAAGTAACTTATTGTAAATAGGTGGTGTGTTTGTAAAGAATTGTTTAAAGACTAAACAAGAGCTGACTTCTGAAGACATATAAAGATACTTTGTATAATTCTTAAGGAAAAGGGTAATTATTCACCACATAACACATTGTAACCATTTATCCCACAGATACTAATGTAGGTACAGTAAAGGAAGAAGCCTTAAACACATGGTAGCCATATAAATTTTAGACCTCTTCTCCTATTTGTTCCTTTGTAATTGGAATATGTAAGAGTCTTAATAAATATAAACTCTTATAGTTAAGATGTGATATCTACATTAAAGCCGGTAAGCTTTAATTATTACATATAGATATGCTGAAATTAGGGAGACAGCGATTTAGTTTTTTAGGTCAATGAATTGTAAAAACTTGTTGGTCTCCAAGTCCCATTATCTATAAATAGAAGAATTTGTTGTTAATTATTTCACCGTAGTGATCAAAATAAAATGAAGAGCTTTGCCATATTAATTCTGTTTAACAAGAAATGAAATAAAGCCCACACACAAAAAGGTTTTTATGACATAATGTACAGCTTTTGCCGATTATAATTGATTATAATGGACTTGCAGGTTTTCAGTTGGCGTGGTCTGGTTTTCTTTTTTTTGTGTTTACTGAAGTATGCTAATAAAAACAAGAGGGGCAAGGCGCGCACTAAAGCTTTCGTGTTACAGGCGTTATTTTATTAAAGATTAAGAATTTATTATAACTCAACGCTCAAATGATGAGGTAATAAACGATAAAATAGGGGTAACCTTTAAAATCTGGTTATAACTCCTAGAAAGCAGTAGTTGTATAGGCTATTATCTGCCCCTTTAAAGCATATTAAACTTTCCCTTATTCCCCTTAATTTAAAAATTTCAATTAAGGGATGAATAGACTTCGTCAGCAAGCCTATTTTGTTTGTAAAGTTTGTTTTATTTGAGTTAAAAAACATCATCCTTTTTTTGTGCCATACTTTAATTTTTCTTCGTGCTGACGAAGTATAGCCCCCACAGAAAAAATACAGCATATGCTGAATATTAATTGTTATAAAGTTTGTTTTAATAGCGCAAAACATGCTTGCCCTAGTGCGCACACATAAAATTGCCTTAATAGGTTTCGTACTAGAAGTGCAATAAAATAATTAATATCTCGTTGTCTAATTATAGGTCAAGGAATAAATTTTTGCGTGGTTTATATTTGGGTGGTTCGAATCACCTCAGATAAAATTTTTGGTGGTCTAAAGCGAACTACGCCATTTAGAATAGGTGTTCTAGACAACCTTTCATAATGATGCAGGTAGATGTTTGGTTCTAATTCCACCCTTTAAATAAATAGAGGTTAGGTGTCTGTATTTTAGGATATGAAGTTTATAAATAAATGATGGGCTTCGCCCATCGATAATAAAAATACTGTTGTATACGTACTCAAAACGTAGAAAAGTAAAAATCTAAAAATTTATCTTATAAAGGCAATTGCTGCATGGCGGAGCCCCGCACAAAAGGGAAGAATATTATATAAAGAATTACAGCCTATGCTTGCACTAACTCCAAGGATAGGAAGCTCAAAGCTCAGCCCCCAAATATTAACTATTAACAGATAGCAAATTAATTTGGGTCTTAACGATTCAACCGAAACTTTATTAAAATTTAAAGATCGTAAAATTCAAGCCCAGAGCCTTTAATAAAATCTCAAAAAGCAAGGGTAATAGTCCCTCATCTTTATACCGAGCATATGCTGGCGAAATAAAATTGAACCCTTTATTAGCAACAGGCTTTTGTAACAGTTTTAGGTAAAATAAGAATAATATAAAACGATAACTCCTAAAATGCAGCGAGAGGAAAGAGAATGTTGACCTTAGTTTAATATTTGTAAGAATATAAATTATATTATTGTAGGCTTTGCCCTACAATTTTTTTTCTTGCTTGTGCTGGTTTTTCATCATGTAGCGTTATTTTTCTTAGCTTCCTAGGAGGCGGTAGCTTAGCTTAGGCCACCCTGCATCTCTATCTGGTGAAACTCCAATAAATTTTAACCGAATACAGTTTTAACTATAACCTTATTTTCATTATTTCTAGTAAAAATTGCATATAGCAAATCATGGACATAATAAGGGTGTTTGAAGATAAAATATATATTTTTATTATAAGGGTAATTGTAGCTCAACGGGTAAGCTACCTACTTGGGGTGTAGTGGCTCCTGGGTTCGAAACCAGTTTTTACCCTTTATTTACTTTTTTTATAAAATATAAATATTAAAAAATATGGAAATAGTAATTTAAATTAAGATAAATTCCAAATTAAAGTTACTGAATTCGTTCTTGTTTTTTTAATTAAATATATAAAAAACACCGGTAAGTATGTATGAAAAGGTTGTTTTTTATATGGGATTTAAGTAAAAGCAGATTCACCTATTGTTAAGATGAAATGTTAAAAGCATGTTTTGTCATTATGCAAGAGATCAAAGATGGGCTTCACAATTAAAGTCTTTCTATTAATTGAAGGTTATATTAAACAAAGATGTATTTCACAATAATCCAATAACTGTAAGAATAATTAAGGTTGTTGGGTTGGTTAAACATACAATTGCACACATGTACGTTTATCCCTTTGTAGAGAAAATCAAAATCATTATCTTGCATTGCTTACTGGCTGCTGGCTAGCTGGTGGCCCTGGCGAACAGCAGAACTTTTTTTTTCTGGCGTATCCGCCTGTAAGGGTTAAAGCAACCTCAATGAAAGGTTGAATTAAAGATTCTGGAAGCTTTATTTGGTAGTTCCTAGCCTAAAAACTTCCTCTAAACAAGGGTTTAACCTTAAAACATTATTCCTTGGTTTATTTCCGTTAAAAGTACCTAAAAGTTTAGCTCTATATCAGAACATTAAATGGATACAGGTCGGGGTTTTCAAGTTGACCCCATTTCACACCCAACAGGAGATGGATTCAGAAGTTTAGGTTTGCGTTCTTGTTGGATATACTATAAGAAAAACAATAAAAAATTAAGTGTAGGAAAATTCAAGAGGGATAAACTGCTTAAAGGGTGTATTATTCACATTATTTATATGTGGTTTGGGCTGGGCCCTTTTAATTCCATGTTTAACAAAAATTTTTTGCGGCAAGCCTTATAAAATAAAAATTAAAATTACCTTTAAAGGGATACGGGCTCATTTTTGTTGCAAGCCAAGCTACGCTTCGGATACATAAAATGAAAATATGCTAAGCTACGGTATTAGTTACCTATATCATTTATTGTTCTTCAGCGAGCCGGTCATAAGTTAAAAAATATATTTTTTTTATGTTTGACTATTAAAGAAAGCAGACTCTACATTTCCAAGCTTGTGAGTAGGGTTTAAAAGGTAAAAACTGCTAATCTCAACGTGATGGAAAAAGAGTCGAAATCTTTTCTCAGGCTGTCAACCTTGACCTGATTAGGTGATTTAAATAGAATATTTTATAGAGTACGCATTTGCAGAGACCCTTACTTTCACACATAGACTGATCAAGATGAATACATGACGAATAAAGTATAAGTATTTCTCTTTAATGATCTTAAGATGGAAAAATTAAGATAGCTGTATTCTAAATTGATGTGTTTCTGTCCTTTAGCAGCACTCAGATCATTTCTATTGTTTAGCCTTATCCTGATTATCTTATTACAAGGTTTCCATCTTAAGGTTGAACCTATTTTTATTGAACTATGATAATAAATACTATCTTATCTCTTTTGTGTTTTTACCGGCGTTAATTCTAAAGACGTGATAATATCCTATTTTTTTATTTAATAGAATAGCTATAATTTTTTATTTTAAATTATTGTTATCTAAGTGATCTATCCTCTTTAACTGTAATTACTA
>JACYFI010001739.1:0-13707 GCA_020975735.1 Ophiocordyceps xuefengensis | reverse complement strand
CCCATCAATATTCTGGTTTTCGAAAATTATGCATTATTTATATAGACTGTTCTATCACGATTTCACTGTTTTTTATATTTCTATCCTCGGACGTGTATTTCATAACTCAAACATCAAGATCAGAATCACCTTCTTCCTTTCTTATCCTTATTCTCGCGGCATGATTAATTCCAAATTGTAAGGCGCAAGCCACCCTTAGATTCTAAATTCTGAGGATTTCAGTTGGACTACTATGAATTTTGATTCAAGCTTCATCTTTCCGGATTATTGTGTGTACAGTAGGATTACAGGATCAGTTTGGAGATATTTCCTGTTAAAGGTTGTTCTGAAGGGCATGGGTTGATGCACTTCTAGATCTATTTGAATAATTCATCCCCACTTCTAAAGAAGTTTGACCTCAACCCGTCTTTCCATAATATTTCATTGGAGTATGGTTAAAAACCGCTAAATGGTATACTCGATCGCCCTGCTGGTTAGATTTCTTAACCCTCACTAGGTAGTATACTCGACGGACCCATGGTCAACCGACTATATACTCACCTCCTCGCTGAATTTCTCTCGGGGACCTGTAACTCGACGAACTAAGCCATCACTTTCTTACGAATAGCAGAGTCTGAGTCTACTTGGATATTTGTCCTTTAGGGTATGTAACCAGGTCGGATTCATATAGGCATTTCTTCTTCTGGCACTAAGTATTGAAAGATTTGATCCGCATTGTGGTGTTTCTTTCCTTCAGGCAAATATTAGAATGCGGCAATCTAATTTCTCCTTGTTGGCGCGGGAGTCCTCCAGATTAAGAGGACAGGTAATGAGAATCTGTAGCATCTTGCCGTTTAAACATAAAAATGGATGCGAGTAAGACTTAAATTCTCATATTATATTTGTTATTTATTATTTCATTCATCTTATAGTTATCTTTTTATTGTGCAGGTTTTAAAATTGGTTATATGTACTTTATGGTTAGGACCCTCAGTAATACACGAGACATATAAAACAGTCATTAAAGCATCAACAAAAGGCTGTCAGTAAAGAATACACGATTCCATAACTAAATGATGGTGGTCGTTAAAATGTAAGGCTAATATTCTTCATAGATCTACAGCTATAAATGATTGTACTATGATAACATGGGAACCCATGGACCTTTCCAAAGTAAGAAACACGTACCCAAATAAACCATCACTTTTAGTAAAATGATGAAACACTACTTACCCTATTGCTGAACAAAAGGTGGTTAATTTATTGGCTTTTATAAATTTTTCAACATAATTCTCCATTATTGCTCAGACTATTTCTATGGTGCAATAATTTTGCTTATTTACACATCAAAGTTTAAAATATATAATATAAAAACCTACTTAATATAAGCATTATTGGCGACACAAACAAACCTTTTTTATCTATAATAGAGATCGTTGGAACCATCTATTCTAAATCCATTACGTAACTATAAATAAAGATAGTGCTTACAATATGAAAATTTTTAAATTAATTTAAAAAGCCCTTTGTGAGTGTTACAACCCATTAATTAATATTTAATTTGTTAATTTAAATAAAATTTAAAGATTCCATGTTCATCTTACTTAAGTTATAAAAAAACCTAAAAATATATTAATATCTAATTAGAATATATACTTTTAATAAAAAGCCTGTCATTTTTTATTTTTTTGTTTTGTATTGTTTATAGTAAAAAGTAAGTACCTGTAAATAGCAATTAATTCTTCTACTTCTATTCATACCTAGACCTTTAAAATTTATCTTATTATAACTACCTTCGGGTTGGTTAGAAGATTTAACAGCTATGAATCTCTGATACTTTATAAAATTAAATAATCTCCAAACTTTTTTTAGCCTTGTAAAGGATATTTTTTGCAGAAAGGAATTTATTTTATCTTTTACAATCATTTAAAATTTATATAACTACGTATGAGTTTACTCACCTGTCTATTTAAAAGCTTTTCTCAATGCCTTCACACACCCTAATCACAAACCCATAAATTTTGTTAATAAAACTATCATGCTTTCCAGTTGAGTAATTATGAAAAAAAACTAATATTAAACATTATGAACCACTTGTATAGTTTTAATTAATTAATGATCCTTACAATAAAAATAACCCTCTCCATCTAACAATTCCCGCAAAATCGTTAAAATCTTTTTTTATCATGTGTATCAATCACTAAGCCCGTGGTACAACGTTACAATATGGAACAATGAGATTATAAAATTTTGATCAGAACGCATTCTGGCCATAGCTCCTACCTTTATATTTTTAAGCTCATAGCAAACCTTCAATATCAAGCGTGCTTTTAACCTGTTAAAAGTAAATTTATTAGCTTGTTTTAAATAAGAGATAATCCTGCTTCCTTTTGAGTCAATTAAAGGGTATTTATCAAAAATTAGGTAAATTTTTTTTAGCCAAAATTCGCTTGCAGGATTGGTCACCTAAGCTTGCCTTATTTTGATATCCTACATACCATTAATTGTCCATATCCAAAAAAAAGTATGAAATTTTTTTTTAGTAATAAGATATCTCCTATTATGTAGACTCTAATTGTAACATTCAAGGTGTTACATTATAGCTCCTGAAACGTTAGAACTACTCTTTGAGCTTTAAGACAAAATCCTTCACCATCTTGTAAAACCTGTTAGTCAAATAAGGGTGTAAGGATTGACATTTTTGAATTCGTACTATAAAACATTTTAAAAGGTTTTAGCCGCAGCTAAAAATATTGTAAAATGGCTCTGGGATTTTCCAGGGTTCACAAAGCCCCAGGTATATGAATAATTCAAATACGTAAAAATGTTATAACTACTTTAAATAGTATATAAACATTATGATTTCTAAAACACTTAAAAAAAAATAAAGTTAAACTCATTTAAAGCAAAGTGCAATACCTAAGCTAATAACTCTGTTCAAAAAATGTACCAATCCTAAAAAAGCGTCCTTTTTCTTATCCCCTTTAATTAAAGGAGTGGTGGGGCGAACGTAATTGGTTGCTCCATAGAAATCTACAATTCTGTATTTTAATAAAGGTAATACGAAAGGATTCAATAGGTTTTTTCCCACAGGAAGGTCATTGAGAGGCGCTCACTAATTTCTACTTGCTTGGGTTACAAGCCCACTGCACCTTTATTAGTTTTTAATTTAGAAATTTTATATAATACTAATTATAAATTTCTATTCATTCTACCTTTTTTTTGTTTTAACTTCGGTCCTAACCCTTCTCTGTTAAACATTGAGGTTTATTTTTTCCATAAGTAAAGCCGCCTTGTTTTAAAATCGTGCGTAAATTAATTTAATTTAATAACCGGGTAAATTTATACGATTTTAAAATATAGGTATAATTTTATTACCGAAGACCATCGATAAATATCACCTTATAAAACTCCCACATCTAACTTTGATATATATCGTCACACAACTTAAGTAGAAATTAAACTATTCAAAATTCTTTATCTTTCTGTGTGGAGATCTAAATAATCTTAATCTATACTGTTTTCTCCTAAATGTTGGATCCGGGTGATTTTTTTAAATCTAAAAAAAACACCCTTCCGCAGTTCGTGTAAACCAGCTAATCAGTTCAATTAGTAAAATATTACTTTTTGGGCGGAGCATCACTTAACTGGTTTTTAAAGCTGGCTTAGGGGAACACTAGTTAACCATCGATAATTTTTTTCCTATTAATGTTGAAATGTATGCTCTATGTAATAAGATAATAACGTTTAATTAAACCTGCTAATTGTACGGTGTTGAACCTTGTTTTCAATCAAAATTTAAAATTACTTTTAAAAGGTGAAATAGTCGGATTCTATACGGAGTTAATGAAGGGATTGAAGTTGTCAAAATGATAATTATTATAATTTAAAAATCTGTAAAACGTTCCTAAATTGAAACAGATCCCCCCTTAATTGTTGCTTATTTTTACCTAACCCAAAAAAGAATTGAATTTGTTCCTAAAAAAGGTCTTATCTCTAATATGAGAGACCCTATCTGAAATTTAGCTTTTACTCTATAACTACCTTAGTTTATCGAATCTAGTAACACCAAATAAAAAAGCCATCCTCTCCATCAGTAAACCCCAGTACATAATACAAAGGTGATTTAATTTAAAGGTTCTATTAAATGATGTAGTTTTACTAGGAAATACTGAATGTTTTGAAGTATTCTTATACCATAGAGTATTTTTATTCACATATTTGCTGCGAAGCCTCAGGTAAAAATATAGTATTTAATATCTACTTAATAGAATTTTAAAAACCCAAGTTTCCCTGAGGCACTTAGAGCACACCTTACAAAATTTTGGAATATATTTGGGGACCGTCCTGCTCGTGGCTCTTATACAGATAAAATGACTATCTGATTTAGTCCGCGATAGCCCATTCTTGGGACGAAGCCAAGAATCTTAATGAATTACTATACTCTCAATCACTGATGAGACCACTACAAAATTCTTTCGATAATAGGGGCTTAGTTATTAAGGCTTTAAGAGGATCTTCACCTGGGTTTTTGGTACCTATCCTACGTGCTTGTCTAGATAAATAAGCTCAAAAATAGCAAAGGAAAAAATAAAGCTCAGATACTCTAAATACTAAATATCAACCTAAATTTTTGATCCTTTTTGTACAAGCGAAGCAGTGTGGTTTACCTAAAAACGTATTTAAGATAAAAACCACCTAATACCTAGAAATATTCGTAGTGTTATTTATACTAGTTACGTACCAATCCTAACCAAAAAAATATCTTACTGCTGCAAAGCCAGCAGCAGGCTTCTGATTTTTATGGTGAAAAATCCAAAAATTAACTTTATTGTTTTAATAAGTAATAATAATTTTTAAGGAGTCTCAATTAAACTCTGTTCGACCTTCAATAGGATAGAATTATATGAGAGAACTACTTCAAAGTATCTTCTTCATGGTAAAAGTTGTACCCTTAATATTTTACTCCTTTATATAAACCATAATAATTAAGGGATGTTTATAGTCATTTAAAGGAATTTAGATTAAATATCTTAGATTTATGGGTAGTTGATTTTCTGTCAGTTGGGGGCATAAAAACAACTTTTGGCCTGGCTCTTGAAAAATAGGATAATTTTCTACCTTATATTCAAAATTAACTTGAAAAAAAATTTCTGCACATTGGTGTCATTGAACATTATGGGCTCCATTTAAAATTATTCTATTAATTTTGTGGCTGTGGTTGGTTAGTGAAAACATACATGCACCCCTTTTAGGCTAAGCTAAAGCTAGGATAATTATTAACATAAAGAAAATTACACCATGTATATTTCTTCCTCGAGAATCATCTCTTGCGCCAATAATTTATAGAAAAATGTCCCTCAGTATGACCAAGAAACCCCGCTAGTCCGTGCATTGAGTCTAAAACTTCTTGTATCTTAATGGAGGACTACTAGCTTTCAATAAACAGGCCATTTAGCCTCGGCCATTATCTTAAGAATATTAAAGCTATTATGTAATGAACTAATAAATCTTCGGGTACAAAATTTTACTTTGATAAGGATCTAATTAAATTTATACTTCACTTCTGCATTTAATTTATATATAATCAGAGAACCCATCCTTTTTTCTTCATATAATATAAACTGAATTAAGAACCTTGTTGGAATTTTTTCATACATTGGGGTTTTCATTTTAGAGCATAGCTTCGCCTTAGTCACAAAAAACTATCTGTGGGTCACTTAAGTATAATTTCCATCCACTCACCTTCTTAAAGCCCCGGCCAAGATAATACCCTACTGGTTAATAAGCAGCTGCAAAGGTTTTAATATTTTCTTATTGTAATAATTTAAAAGATCTCTCATTTAAAAGTTCACTTTAGATAAAATTATATGAATACTACTTGCCTAATATTTTTCCATAATGGTTACCTAAGTATGTTAACGACAATAAAATATATCTACATATTTGTTGGACATAGATTTTAATATTTAGTTTGAATTAACGTATTTAATCTTTAAACCATAGTTTCTGAAGACCCGAGAAAATAATTATCCGTCTCTCAGTTTTTTCCTGCTGATCGCCCTTGAAGGAGTTTTCCAGCAATTGGTTAAATTAAACAAAGGCAACGGAGATATTATACCTTTGAGGATTATATCTCTAAATCATAAAATGTTCATTAATGCCATTACCTCGTATACTCAAGCTAATTAAACAATACATAACTTATTATTAAAGATGGCACAGAACATTGCGCAATTATTTTAAACATAGAAAAAGATATGTCAGATATAGACTGGCCAAGGGGAAGGTGACAACTAAATGAACAAGGATGATCTTGAAAATTACTCGATGACCAAATATAGTCAATTTATAAATAATTAAAAATAGCAACAGTTTTTGTTGAGTCAGAATTCTTCTTTTAAAAGCCTCTACGTGAATCGAACGCCCTGTAAACGTTATTAACAGTAACGCCCTTTACGTTAGCTTATGGTAAGGGCCTATGTATTTGCTCAAAAATTAAATATTATCTTAAACTTTCCTTTCGCTGTGCAAAGGAAAATACAGAAGCAGTCGCGGCTGTGATTTTGCTTTAATTTTTCTATGCCTTCCAGGCTTGCTTATAAAATTATTTTTTCATCTTTATTATCCAAGCTACAGCTTTCCCTTGTAAGCACACCGCCTGGAAAGGATATGGGGCCATCGCTGTCTTTTTCACCAAGAGTTTATAGCGAAACAGGCTTGATATGTTAAGCTCACTATGTTTATTTAGTGTAACAATAGGGGGTCTTCACCAGGGAACGCTAAACAAGGTGAAATAGATAATCCAGCTTATGCTCGACATAAAAACGAAATAGACTACTAGCTTCGCTATTTTTACTCCAATCTCGCGAAGCTCCCTTTAATCTTCAGTTAAGTATATAAGGGGTTCACAAAAATACAAAGGGAGTGGCTATAAGAACTAAGAGGGCATACTTATTTAATTATTTTTTTAAAGCAAGGCTTGCTTTGTTGGTAAAGCAAGAAAAAAATACAGCAGAGCAAAAATAAAAACTACGTTGTTTTAACTTGGTGTGTTAACCCTGAGTGGTTAAGGATTAATTTTTGCCTTTTTTTGGGGTGTTGGTTGGGGTAACATTCCATTGTCATAGATGCACTTCCTCTGAAACATGCCTGCTATATTTTTCTTTTTTTTTAGAGGCTATTATGCCCTAGCTTGGTGCTCTCAAAATATCCCACTATAAGAAAAATATCACTAATCTAAGAAGCTTTAGCATATAACAGCTAATCCTTCTTAAAAATCTGAATGCGTATTTATATTTAATCATTCAGAACTTGAAGCGGAAAAAAAGGCGTGGACTCGAACACCTAAAATCTAAAAGTACCATTTACGCAATGGTTTACCTTACCTTATAGCAACTTTCACTCTGTTAAAATTTAGTCTTGCCTGCGCACAGCGCAAAACGCAAAGCCAGTACACTCCTATTAAGTAATAAGCTATTACCTGCTTATATTGAACCAAGGGTTCTGGATATCCCCGGGTCCACGCTAACAAAAAATTAATTCTTTGAGTTGCTAATCCCTATACAGGCTCAATTTTTTATTACTGTAGCTATAACAAATTTCAAAACCTAGTCAAAAGTCCATTCTATTTATTGATGTGGTTTGTTCTTGTTCCCCTTTTATTCCCCCCGCCACAAACCAGCCAGCTTTTTCCCAGATCTTGAATGAATAGCGAAATCCTTATCCTATTACCTTGTCCCTCAAAAGGCTATAAAAATAGAGTTGCGCCACACCTAAAGGAAGGCTATTTTTAACTATATATATTTAAAAATAGCCGTGCTCGGATCGCAGGCCGAGTGCTTGACCGATTTTTAAGACGTTTGACCTCCAAAGCTTAAAGCTAAAGCGTACTTATAACAAAGATAACTAGAATAGGATCATAAAGGAACCTTAGGAAAACTTATTAGCAACTTTTAAGATTATCTGAAACCCAAAAACTCTCCCTCTCATATTATTTTTATTATTCGAAATTAGAATCGGAGTGAACCGATATCTATTATCGTGACAGGATAAACCCTTTACCAGTTAAGATTACTAAATTCCAAGTAATCATTATCGCAAGGTGATGAGGAGACAAGAATCTTCGATAACTCTAAAAGTCATTAGCATATCGAGTTTACAGCTCAAACCCCTTCTATAACCCGATAAGGAACCCTCCTTTATAAGAGTAGTAAATAGAAATCATAGTTTTAGTTGTAAATTAATCGTCCCGTTCAACTTTCCACCTACTGACGAACCGGTTTTTGCGACCTTAACACTAATTTAGAACCGCGCATAGAAAAGATTTCCCGAATAATAGAGGAGTTTGGGCTTTTTCATTAATGGATACCATATCTACAACAAAACCTACATGTTTTTTTTACTTTAATACCTAAGAAAGCAGAACTATTGGCAAAAGTCTTTTTCAAGGATGTGACGAGTTGGTTAGTACCAATCCGAGGGGTCCATACCGTACCATTGGTGATTCACGATTACTAGAATTACTTATCATGTACTCCGAATTTCAGAAGCTAACAATCCTTTAAAATTTTTATTCCTAATTTTTTGAGAATTAGGCTTTAAATTCACATTTTTGCATCTCTTTGTGCTCATGGCTTATCAAAAATTTATTCATAATGATATAATTATTTTATTCAGCCTACCTTATAATACTCTTTTCGATTATTCCCGCTTTTATCAGTTCTAGATTCCTTCTAAACGCCTGAGGAGTTAAATGACCCTTAACTTTAAAACTTTTCAGCTGCTTTACATCAAATCCTAAGTAATCCTGGTAATTTTTACACTAGCTACCCTTATGATTTTAAAAAATGCTACTTAATTATATCTATAATATTAGAGAATTTGTTTTACAAAATAACATTTGAGTACATCCTTCACTAATATAACACCACCCGAAATAAGGCAAGTATACACTCCCATTATAAGGCCTTTCATCCCTATTACTTTTGAAAGTTATTGGGAAATTATTGTACTCCAAAATCCTGATTTGTACAGCAGGGAGATTTTGCTAATTTAACCCATAAAAACAAACCTCAACCATGTAAAACCCAGCATATTTCATTGTGAAGTCTTGGGGTATGATATAGTCTGACACTAAGGGTCTAGAGACTTCAATTATATGCGGGTATAGCACTACTTTACAATTCATCAGTAAACCTTTATATTCAAAGAAACGCTTTAATTGATACAATTTCATGGCAATGCTTCGTATTTTTGTTTAACAATGGTCTTTATTTTCCTGATTTAAGACAACGGGCGTTTCTTATAAAAAAAGGTAGTCCGACATATTTTTAACTAATTAAAGGATAGTTAATGAAAAGTGGGTATAACTTAAAGTCGATATTTTACTATAGATGTTATAACATATTGAAAGACCTATCTTTCCACCTATGCTTTACTTTAATTAGGAACCTTCCCTTTAAAAATATGTTTGGAATACCACTCTTAAATGTTCTAAATCCTATCTTGTTAGATAAAACTTTATATACCCTACTTCTAGGCTTACAGAAATATCGCCTAGAACCTATCTGATTTTCTTTCTAAATAATGGAGAAATCAATCCCTCCCTGCAATCAGAAAAAACCCTGATATAACCCGGGGTGGTTGTTAGTATTTGCCAAAAACAATTACGCCGAATTAATGTGAATAATAAGTGTGATTTCAATTTTAACTAGGAAATATATTTTTAGAAGGGGTCTTTAGATTGATAATTTCTTTCGAAACCCAATTAGAGGCACCCTTTAAATACTAAGTTATTAGTATAACTACCGGTCTAACTCGTTGCTCTTATACAATTAAAGTTTGTTTAATGGTGCTTTGCGGGACATTTAAAACTGATAATAGACTTAGACCGCGATAACCTATTTCCTTTTCGATTATCCATCTTCGAGTTTTATTACCACACCTGAGTAAATTACCCTTCATCCACCCAAATATTGTCGTATGATGAGTTTTTGGTACCAGAAAGTTTTTAAATGTGGTCCCCGGAATGTTGAATAGTTTTTATCCCCCGCGTACTTTGGACCCTACAGCTCCATGAAGCACGTGGAACTATGGGCACGCGCCTATAGCCCACAATATAAGGCCATGATGGACTGTCTTTGTCCCTTTCTTCTTCCATATAATCCAGAATCTAATTGCCTTATCGTAAGTAGCGAACTCTACTCTATAAAATATTTTTTCTATATTAGCCCACGCATCCAAAAAATTTAAAAAGGCCAGGGAATTTCGTTAATACATGGAAACCAAGTTTTCACAACATTAACTAGAAAACAGCGTCGCAACTCTGTAATTATATATACAAATTGTGGTAAGGTACTTTCGGGGATTATCCGAATTTAAACAACATACTTCACTACTGTTGTCAGAAAGGTCTAGTGAAATTGTCCAAGTTCCTGCGTTGCCACAATTTCACTTCCGCTTTGGGGTGCGAATATCTTACACCTTCATTTATAGACCAACGAATATGAATTTTAATATTGTTTTACTGAAAGCGGAACAAATATAAATTTGTTCATCTAATCTACTGGCATTCATCATTTTTATGCAAAGAACTAACTTGGGTATCTATCCCCTGTTTGTTCTCTGTGCCCATTGCGTCCCTCACACGTCAAGTTTTCTACCTAAGGGGTTGCCTTCGCCTTTCCGAGTCCCTTTGTATTAAAGAATTTCATCTTCTCCCCCTCCTAAAGTACCTCCCTCTCATATAATCTCTAGTCGAAAATACTAACCACTTAATTAACTAAGCTATATGGACCGTCTGAGGGTCCCTTTAAAACCCAATTAGATGAATAATCACTAGTCTCTTCGTATGATTAGCCTCGACGTGCTGGCACGTAATGTTTAGTTCAAAGACACCATATATAATACTTTGTTTCATTATCAAATATTTAAAACCTAAGAGCCTAGTTTATCAGATTTTAAATATAATCCTATAGTCATCTTTTTAGGACCTGATCAAAACGGGACCTCCCCACTTTCCAAGTTGCCCAGTTTCAGCGATTAGAGGCCAATTGGACCAAAATTCCTCACTTGCTGTGTCTAATTTGGACATGGGGTTTTATCAGTGACCCCCAAATTGTGGTCGATCCAACTTTCGATTTTACTATACGAGAGTGTTGGTAGTTAAGTCATCAACCTTAACTACCCTCCTATCCCGAAGAACTTATTTAACATTCCTCTTAAAAGCAGGAACGTCCCCTTTATTTAAATTATGAAGGATTTACCGTTCTCTGTTAAGGCGGCAAATTTATATCTTTAATACTCACCTTGTACACCACTTTTTTATTAATTTAATAAATCCTTTACTATGTGTAGTACTTTTAATGTTTAGAATAATTCAAACGTAGATTGCATGTGTCAAGCACTTGATCAGCATTCGAATCAAGGCCACATCAAATCAAACCCAGTCAACTTTTGATGTAATTTCCATTTCAATAAAAACTTCTATTATGAATTGAATGTCATTCACATCACTTAAAGTTCGAAAGAATTTTGAAATCTAAAAGGAAGAGTGATAAATTTTATAATGTTCTATTTTATAATATACTTATTACCTAATAAAAAATTACTCATTTGTTCGCCTTATACAGATACTAAGTCTAACTCGGACACGAGCTTATGAATAGTATTTGACCTATGCTTGCAAGGCGGCCTCGATAATAGAAGGCTGTTAGCTACTGCATAATAGCAGCAAACACAACCTCACGGCGAACAGCTATAGCGTTATGATGCACAAGCACAAATTTCACCCACATTTTTTTCTAAAGTTTATATTATTCCTTATAAGGATAAAATTTTTATTTTCTATAATAAGTTTTTCCCTTTACTACTTTTTACTCACTCTCAAATACTAATTGAACTTTAGATTGCCAAAACTGGCTTTTCCGCGGCAATCTACCGCCATTAACAAAAAAAATACAGCAAAATATTTTATAATTGTGTATCCTAGCTAAGAAAATTAAGTTTAAAGATGTATTATAAAGTTATTTATTTATTATTTTTTTCGTACTAAAGAATCTTTGGGGTCTTTTTTTAAGTACCTTTACCATAACAGCTTTTACATATATTTAATGTTAGGACGTTTTTTACTAAACATCCCCACCAACAAATCTTCCGCTGTTCGGCGGCCAGAAATTTACTGTAAAACTCATCGATACCTAAATAAAGGTAGGTAGTACCCCTTGTACCGTTCAATAGATAAATATATAATCTCCTTCTTCTTGTTCAGTAAAAACGTTGCTCACCCTAATTTTTTATCAAATAAATCTTTTTGTATTGGTAGTCTACGTTGGTATTCTTCTCCGCTTATTTTTTATTCTCTAACCCTTTCAAAATTTATTTTCATCATCCCTAGAATTATAATTCCTACAGGGTTAAGTATATATTTCAACCTTCCTTATCAGGAACTATACCTCCCATTACCCACCACATTAAACTAGGTTACTTCAGGATGAGACGGTTTCGTTTTCGTCAAGTGTAAAATCATTCTATTATTCAAAAAATTATTGTCATTCCATTGTGTAGGGTTATTTCACTAATAATGAACAATAAACTCCCAATCTTACAACTTATTCAGAATGTTTGCCAATTGTACAACCTAAAACTTCCTTTCTAACATCCGGTTTAATAACTTATCTAAAAAAATAAAATTTAAACTATAATAATAATTAATCTTAATACCTATACTAGAATTACAGCCACATAGGTTTACAATTCAAGCCGAAATCTGTTTATCAGAGCTAGTTAATAACTAAAAGTAATCCTTAATAATAAAGCAAAAGTTTTTAAAAATAACTCTTTTAAAATTTTACTTATATTTAAAATATAGAGCTAAATAAAAACTTCCATAATTCTTAGTTCTTATAAATAAACTCTAATTAATAATCCACACCAAATCCTAGATTTAAAAAACAAGTAATAAAGTGTGGAAAAAAAAGTTAAATAAAATAATGATGCTATATTAAATTGCAATATTTACATTTAAAATATCCCTAGCTTATCCAAAATATAATAAAGGTATGCTTAAATAAATTTAAGTAAACGTCGGAATAAACAATAAAAACAAATTATATAAGTTTTACAAAATAAATTTTAGAACTAAATCATGTTATAAAAATCAGACATTTCTAAGTAAAGTCTAATTAGCCCATGAATCCGCTCACTTTGTTTATCAATAATACTACTAAGCGGAACTATAAAAGTAATATAATCTTGTTTAAAATATGTACAAAGTGGATGTTAAAAATTGTACAATTTTTTAAGTTCCAAGCATCAAATGTAAAGTCTTGTCCGTCTATTTATGTAAGTAACTGTCAATACTACGAAATTGACTTGGTTAAGGTCAATCATCGTGTTCTAAACCCGGAGAAAAAGCCGAAATATATAATAAAGGTAATCGGTATCAGAAATCTAACTATAAAAGAAATCATACCTGAAAGACATTTAATTATTGTAAACAAAACCACTAAAATTACTCAATTAACATGTGTCCTGTCCTCACGTTAGGCCTCTAAATCTAGATACCCAGAGTAACACACCTGCAAGGATAACGTGATGAATTCCATAGTAGACTAAATAAAGTAAAGACCCTCAAAGGGCAACCTGCCGGTAGATGTGTACGAAAACAGAATTTTAAAACCATGTTTGGAAGTCCATAAAAATTGTTCCCCCCCTAATAGATTGTAA
>JACYFI010001738.1:0-13228 GCA_020975735.1 Ophiocordyceps xuefengensis | reverse complement strand
TTTAAAATTTCCAATTAAAGGGTATGCATATTTCGGCGCAAGGCATCTGCTCTTTGTTTTGTTAAAAGTTGGTTTATTTAGTTTAAGAACTCATCCTCTTTTATTGTGCATACTTCTAATATTTTCTTGGTCTGACGGAGTATGCCTCACATACAAAATACAGCATTAATGCTGTACATATTGTTATAAAAGTTTGTTTTTGTAATAGCGCATTAGCATAGCTGCCTATGCGCCACACACCTAAAATACCTTATAGTTCGTATAGAAAGGTTCAATAAAATAATAATTATCTCCGTTTTCTAATTAGTTAGACCATAAATTTTTTTGGTGTTAGTTATTGGGTGGTCGGGAATCACCCTGAGATTTAATTCTTTGGTGGGCTAACGGCAGCTACGCCTATTTAGAACTGTGTTCCTCAGACACTTCAATAAAATTATCAAGTAGAATGGTTATGTTCTAATCACCCTTTAAAATAAATAGGGTAGTGTCTCTCATTTAGAATAATCGAAGGAAATTAAAATGATTGAGGGCTTCGCCCAACAATAAGATTAAAATACCGTGATATACTCTTAACGTAGAAAAGTAAATCTAAAAATTTATTTTAATCTAATAAGGAGCAAATTGCTTTGCCCTGGCCGGAGCCCCTGCACAATACAGGAAGCAATATTAATAGTTAATATATGGCTCTCAGCTTGATATCCCGAAGGATTTAGCGAGCTAAAAGCTCCGCCAAAATATAAACATTTAAAGATAGCTTAAATTTCCATTTTGGGTCTTAAACATTCAACCCGAAAAACATTTATTAAAATTTTAAAGTTCGTAAATTCAGCCCCAAAGCTTTAATAAATACTCAAAAAGTCGTTAAGGGTAAAAGTTCCTTTCATCTGCTAATGCGGACCATATTGCTGTCGCAATTAAAACAACCATTTTAGTTAGCAACAGGCTTTGTAACAGTAAAGTAATAAGACATTAATATAAAAACGATACCCTAAAAATGCAGCGAGAGTAATAATGTTAGAACCTCTAGGTTTAATGTATATTGTAAGAATAAAAATATATATATTTCAAGGAGCTTGCGCCTACGCTTTTTCTTGCCCTGGCCTGGTTTCACCGTAGCGCTTTATTTTTTCCTAGCTTCTTTGGGAGCGTAGCTTGCCTTTGAGCTCACCTGAATCTCTTTACGCTGGTTGAAGTATCACAAAAAAATTATAAAGAATAAAAGTAGTTAATATACTTATTTACTTATTTTAGTAAAAGTAAATATTACAAAATCATGGAATTATAGGCGGTTGAGAATAAATATTAATTTTTTTCTATAGGGTAATTTGTAGCTTCAACGGTAGAGCAACTACTGTGGTTCGTAGTTTGGCCTCGCGTTAGAATCAGCATTTTTTACCCCCTTATGGTTACTTTAAAAATGTAATAAATATAGAAAATGAAAGATATAATTTTAATTATAGATTGCAATCCCTAAATTAAGTTTACTGGGATTCGTCTTGCTCTTTATATTATATAAAAAACACGGGGATGGTATGGGTATGAACAACTGGTTGGTTTTATTATAGGGGGATAGTGAAAAGCAATCTCACTATTGTAAGATGAAATGTTAACATGTATTCTGTCATTATGCAAAGAGATCAAGATGTTAGCTTTCACAATTAGAATCTTTCATTTAAGTATGTTATAATTTAATTTACTAATTGATTATTTACAACATCATTAAGTACCAAAAACGTAAACAGATAAATAAGGTGTTGTTGCGTTAACAATAGCGCAGCATTAATTATCCTTTTTAATGAGAAAAAACAAAATCATTTTCTCTTTGCTTTGCGCCTTACTGGCTGGGGGCGGCTACTCTTGGCTGGCTGGCGAAGCACGCAGTAGCCTTTTTTTTTTCCTGTGCGTATCCCCCCAGTAAGGTTAAACAACAACATGAAGGTTGATTTAGAAAGTTCTCTCGAGCTCTTAAGACTTGCTAGCTTGCTAGCCTAAAAACTTCTTTTAAACAAAGGGCTTTAACCTATAAAAATTGTTTCCCTGTTTATAATCCCGTAAAGAAGACCTAACGTTACCTTTATCAGACATAAATAGAATATAGCTTTTCGCTGGTATTTCAGTTGGCCCACTTCACAACCAACAGGAGACTGGATCAGCAGTAAGGTTGCTTTTTTTGTGAGATATACATAAGACAAAAGAATAAAAAATTATGTAGGATAAATCATTCAAAGAGAATTAACTGCGTTAAGGTGCTTATTTATCAACTTATTTATTGTGGTTTGGGCGTAGAGCCTTTATTCTGTTAACAGGTAATTAATAATGCAAGCTATTAATATAAAAATTAAAATGTAATATTAAAGGATACGTGCATTTTTTGTTGGCAGGCACAGCACGCTTGCATATAAAGATGAAAAGAATATCTAAAGCTCGTGATTATACACCTATATAAATATTTGTTCTTCAGCGAAAAGCCGGGGTCATAAAGTAAAAATATATTGTTTTTATTATGACTATTAAGAACCCAGCCCCACATTTCTCAAGGCTTTGGGTTAGTTTAAGCCAAAACTCTAATCTGTAGTTGGTAGTAAAGAGTTCGATTCTCTTCTCAGGCTTCAACCTTGATGATTTTAGTGATTAATATAACTATTTTTATAGAGCAGCAATTTTAGTGAGAGCCTGAATGTACACACATACTTGATCAGGATTGAATACTGACAATACATATATAGTATTTCTCATTTAATACGCTTAAGATGAACAAATTCAAGGATGCTGTACTTCTAATTGAATGGTTTCTGTCCTTTAGCACACTCCTCAATCTTTACTAGTGTTTGAACTTAATCCTGAATTAAATTTATTTCAAGGTTCATCTTAAGGGTTGAACTACTTTCTTTTGATACTCTGATAATATATCTAATCTTTAGCCTTTTTCTGGCTTCTAACCGCCGTTAAATTCTAAAGACTGGTAATAATTCTATTTTATTTATAGAAGAGCTATTAATTATTTTAATTTTATTGTATCTTAAAAATCGATCTCATTCCCAACTTTTCCTGTAATTACTAAAAGGTGTAGTATCATGGGGGGTTTTATTATTAGTTTACAATTTACAAAATATTTCATATATTTAATTAGTTAAATAAGATATAATTATTGGACCTTAACAGTTTTACCTAGAAAGTTTGGGTATCTGAATTATTTCATCTCAAAAAAGCCTTGTTTATTTTACAAATGTGTTTATTAATAATACAAAAATAAATTATAATAAAATGGGAACCAACATCGAAAATAATAAAGTACCCTTTAATATCTATGATTTGTAATAACGGACAATATTTATTGATGGTCTACAATGAAATTTAGTTTCTTTATTTTTAGGCTTGTGGATATTCAAGTGTGGATATATGTATTAACGTACTATATTGAAGAAATCAGAATGTATCAACTAAGGGGGTTTTAATATACTTTTTATGTGTGTCGGGATGTAGTTCCTTGCTTTTAAAGTGCCCTTTGTGCTAATTTAATTTTATGAGTCATAAACGACTTAGTTTATTATCCTACATAACTCCCTGCAACATACGGTTAGATGAAATGGGGAAAGCCGACATTTACCTTCGCATTTGTCAAAGGGTGGGGAAGGATGAAACATTCGGGAATTAAAGTCTATGGTAACCCATCTGAGTTCGAGCGTCTATAGTAATGCTAAACTGCACTGAACCTTATTTACCAGGTATACTTAACAAGAGGGTCATATCAGTCAGAAATAGGATTATATGCATATTGTGTAATGACATTGGGGGCTATGAAGATCGTACATATGGATCAACAGGAACCAGGGTACAGTAAGTACAGATATAGACGTTAAAGGAGTGGGACTCTAAGGACGGAGATTAAGAAAAATAATAATTGGAACATACGGAATTACCTAACAGTCCTAAAACGGCCCATGGTGAAAAGAGGGAGTCATAGTACCATCTCATGGGGAAGACTCCCAGTTTAGTCGTCTTGTAGCGCACAACCACTATCCTGGGGGTTCCAGTCAGTTTTCAACTGAAAGGTTTTGGTAGAAATACATCAATATTATTAAATTTTTAGAAACAAAAAATGTTTTTGTTCTGAAAAGAAAATATACAGATTATTTATATGGATTAAAGAAAATTATATTACTCATGCTTATCGAAAAATTCAAAGTAACCAAGCAACAGAACTGCCGGGTAAATACCTACTACGTTTGGAAACGGATCTTCAGAAAGAAGTTAAGTGAATATTTATCAATCAGTTGGAAAGATGGTACTTTCAATTCCACCCCGGAAGAAGAATATCATATACCCAAAAGGCTAACGTGAGGTAAACGACAATTGACTATGCCCTCCTAAGACAAAGTTGTTACACGAAGTATACAGAATGATATTAGGAGCATGTAATGGTCCCAACTTTCCAACGGAATTGCTAAGTCATGGGGTTAGCCTAACAGAAAGCTGCCACACCGCATTAAAAAAATGGGTTAGTACAAAATTCCGTTAGGCCTCAAAATGATTTATAGGAAGGTGATTTAACTTAAATTGTTTTACCGAAATAGACTCATTATACCAAACTGATGGATGTCTTGAGAAAGAATTAAACACCCCAGAGATTTTTTTGGAATTTAATTCCGTAAACGTTGAAAGCGGGTACATGTGAATTCTAACTTATGTCACTTCCGTGCAGGAACAACCCTAAGGTTCAATAATAAGCCCCCCAAATTGCGCCAATCATCTTTTCGGAATAAACTCGACGGTTTTTATCGGTGAACTAAAAACAAGTATTTTTCGACT
Source organism: Ophiocordyceps xuefengensis (assembly GCA_020975735.1). Taxonomy (NCBI): domain Eukaryota; kingdom Fungi; phylum Ascomycota; class Sordariomycetes; order Hypocreales; family Ophiocordycipitaceae; genus Ophiocordyceps; species Ophiocordyceps xuefengensis. Next base: position 8,419 of record JACYFI010001738.1, on the reverse strand, counting down.
GCGAACCCAAAGCTATTTTAAACCCCAATCTATTAACGGATGTCCCGTAAAAAGGAAAGAGCAAGATTTGAGGGAGAATTCTAGAATTTACATTAAGTTTTTACGATAACCCTCTAAGCTAGATATCGCCCTAATATTAAGTAGGATGGCAATTAATTAGAAATGCGAAGACTGAAATTATAGGCTGTTAGAGGAAGTCAAAAAGGAAGACTGTTGTAAATCTTATGGTCAAAGATTAAAGTTGTTTCTGGAAGGACGACGGTTACGGGTATATGAGCTTATCCGTAGCTTAAAACCAAAATCACCAACGCTAACACAGACACGTCTGAATTACCTATTTCGGTTTAGAGTCAAAACGAGTAACTCGATGAGACTTACTCTAGAAGAAAGAAATGTTTTTGAGCCAGAAAATATATTAAAAAAGACATGAGGACCTTCTAGCCCCGATAGAACAAGGTCCCAACAAAAACATATTTGATAAGCAATCGGTTTTTCATCTAAAAAAAGGTAGCCATACCCAAAATTGTATCTGACTGCCAAGAATCTAAAGAATGCTATATCTACTATCAATTCATCTGATAGAGGTATAATACAATACTATCTGTTTCGCAGATAATTTTAAGCACTATCAAGGCAAAAGTAGACATATACTGAAAAATTCTTGTGCGCAAGACTTACTAGCTAGCCAGAATTCTAAAAGCCTGGAACTCAAGCTAAATATTTGGCAACTTATGGTAAAAATCTTAAGGGCTAAATAAGCATGGGTTCGTAAAACTAGTACTATGCGATAACACTGCGTCTTTTTCAATATAAAGTGGAATGATATAATTTCAAAATTCAATGCCCGAAGTTTATTCCAAAGCTCTTTGGAAGGGATTACTTGTACTTCTATCTGACTCCGACTACAGAGTGGAGATGCTCACGTTCGTATGATGAAGACCGTAATACCTAAAAAGCTTAACGAAGTAGATAAAAGTTACGGTCAAAGAATTGCGTATCCAAATAACCATTGCTGATAGAGAGTGCCACACAATGAAAACATCATAGTCACAAAAACCATTCTCCGACAACGGAATAAAAAAATAATCAAAGGCCAAATCTGGGAGAGCCGTCATGGATGGAAAGCATCACAGTACGGTTGGGGATAAGGGGGGAGTATTCGCGTATAGAGCTAACTTACCAGTTCATTATTCAGGGTCAAGTTTATTATATGTCCAATTCAGAAGCAGCTAGGTACTAGAGATAATTATTATATTAGTAAAAACTAATAAAAGTGAATAAGCATACTCCAGATTTAATGTTATTAAACCTACTATATAAACATGTCTTTAGGTATATTTACTAAGGATTTTATTTAAAGTTAAATGTGCAGCACCATTTATTTTTTTGATCTCCTACAATAAAGGACCTTGGGAACAATCTGTATCAACAAACGTGGGAAGTTAAAATTATTCGAATTCCGGGAAACCCCTCTTAAGGTTTCTGGTACTAAGGCCATATATGAAAATACTATGCAGTGGTGAACTTATTACTCAGGTTATAGTAAATAAGCCATAAAGATAGTAAAAACCGAAATGGGCAATCGCGGATCTAAGTCACAGAAAGTACATCGACCCCATGAGTACTTATTGTAAAAGAGCACGGTAAAATTTGTAGTTTGTGGTGGTTAATTAATTTACGCGTGTGAAGATATAACGTCTACTGGGGCTTTCGAAAGAAGTTTGATCAAGTTTAAATCCCTTCCTTTACCAAATTATCAAAAGACACACTTTATTCTCCTACTGTGTTTCTACTTAGACAAAGAGGCAAAACTACCTTTTAGACCACCTGATTAGTATCGGATTTCCATCTGAAATTGCGAAGATGCTTTCTTGATATTTAATTCGTACATCCACCAAAAAACCTAGTTGTTGACCAATTTCAAGGTCAATTCTCTAATTAATCTTCATGTCAGAGGACCTACAATTTTAAACTTAATTAAAAGCTAATTTTGGAACGGAAGAATAGGTAACAGAAAGAAAATGGTTGGGTTGTGATCTACAATAGTTCTTTAGATCAAACTTATAAACAAAGGTTAACCTCATTTGATAATATCCTCCTGAAAAACCTCAGAAATGTTCCTGAATTATTTTTAATTATTTAAAAAAGTAGTCGTTTGATGCAAAACCGGAGGGGAACAATTAAGAGCCGAAGGTTTGCAAAAAAACTTAATAATTAGCGCCTCATTAAATAAAGGATTAACTTCCGTAACCTTTAAGCTTTCCTGATACGTTTGGTTTAGCAAGACCAGTTATTACCACTTAGTTTATTAAATTGACCCTCCAATGGTACGCTGGTTTTTAAAGTGGTGATGGGTTTTGTTTTAAAATCTAGTACTAGAGAATATCAATAATACCCATAAACAGCAAGTCGGTAGTATCTTACTTTTTTGAATACTCAACATATTCGGATGCAATTAACTATTTAAAAGTTTAGGTAAGATTTTCTTTGGGATGTCGGTACAGAACTTAGTTTCGTGATAAAAGATTATACGGAAGTTTTAGACGTCAATCATTCAAAGAAAATTATAGGAAAAGATTTACTTACCATTTTTTCAATAGATACTCCTGGTCTTGGGTGTTAAATCTAGGAATTTTGGAAGAATTGAGCAAAGTAGCAAAAAATGGGTCAAACAAAAAAGTCTTTTAACCTAACGCCCAAGGGTTTCGATCAGATTCTCAGATAAGAACAGGACTGATAAAAGGTGATACTAAAATTTACTACTTTTGAGATAATATTGATTTTAATAAAGTTGTTATCTTTCCTTTAATTTTGGAACGATAACTTTAACGACTATATGGGGCTTAAGGATCTAAACCCTACCTAATATTACACGTTTGTAGGCTTTTTAATATCTAAAAATTTTTTTATTTATTGTATTGTTGCAATTAGTTTTTATATACAGGGTCAGGGTCTTCATGCAATGCAATGAGTTGAATTAGATATTGATTAATCGAGTTCTTTATTTCCTCCCTTTTAATAAAGGAACAGGTAGTAGTGTTAACTCACGAATTTACGAATTAAAAGAATTAATTGCTTAAGTACAATAAGTCATGTGGTTTTATATTATTAGCTTTAAGTTATATCAGTAATTGAGTCAATCAAGCATTTTATTTATTATTTAACACCAATATAAATTATCATTTTAAAATGCATATTATAAAAACTAGTAAGCAATAGATTTCGTCTTTTTATATTGCTAATACCTAGTGAAAGAATACAAAGAACATCGAAGAATTATGGATGAAACTATTCTCCTATCAATTGAGTTAAATCAATTAAAAAGGTTATTTTAATTAATCCTGGTTTGAAGACTGTTTAGTTAGCTATTAACTATTTATTGTTTTGAGGTGAACCTCCCTTTAATGTAGGATTCTTTGGTACACAATTGGGTATTAAGGGCAGCTATAAGTGATAAAGGGTTTAATATTCTTATATTTAATCCCTATTTAACTAGTTTATAGGTGCTGTGCACTATTAAGTATAGTAATAGAATGTGTTTCAGCTTACCGGACTAATAAAAATAAGACTTTTCTAGAATCTCTTAGTTATTAAGGGGTGCTGATCCTAAAAAGGAATGTTAGCTCCGGCTAATTATGAACTAATAAATTGCTTGCTGGACCAACCGGCCGACACAAAAATTTAAGTTTAAATTAAGTAAATATTACTATACAAGTCCTATACTCTTTTTGTTATAATCCTGTATAACATTTCAAATCCTATTATTTTGTATTTATAATAAAGAATGGGTACAAGCATGGGATACCATACTTGGGTACAATCTTTTTTAACTGGTTAAATGAGTAAGTTTAACTTTTTATTTTATTGTTGTATCGATAATTAACAATTTATTTTTTTAGCTCTTAATTTTTATTGTTAGGCACCACATAACCCTTACCCAGGAGAAAATACTCTTATACTTCGAGTGGGATTTCATAGTTTTTTTAGGTCAAAATAGAACTCATTTGGTGTAAACATTTTTATCTTTTGCTTTGTTATATCTTTTATTAGAATTTAGAAATTCTGGTAATTATCCTATTGGCTTAGTGGCTATTTAAAATGGGATTTTATGGTTGAAAATATGTATTATATGATTATTAAGGTATTATTACAGGCAGGATTTTATTTGTAATTTAGGTAAAAATGATTAAAAATAGATAGAGACAAATCTTTTAAGTTTGTATAAAAATCAAAGTAATTTGTAATATTTTACGAGAATAAGTAAACTTTAATGCTTTTCTTCCACACAAACTTAAATAAGCATGTTGCAGGCACCAGTATTTTCCTCGCTAAGAAAAAAATATTGCTAAAAACTACCAATTTTATAGGCTTGAAGGCATGGCATCTTCGTCACCCGTCCGGTCACTTAAATAAAAAATAATTACCTTTTTAGGGGCAAAAGTAGTTAACAGGATGACTTCAATGTAAGAAGATTATATTAAAATAAGGCATTTCCGTGTTAACAATCTAAAATAACAGGGGTGCAAGGTTGGCACAGGTGGGGTGTACTTAGGAGCAGGGAGTAGATAGGGAGTATGTATTTTGGGTGTTTATCATAGGTGTGGCTAGATTTACCACTTCATTTTAAAAAACCAAATTATTTCTCTTACTTCAATATTAGGTTCAGTGCTTCCTCAGAAAGCAACTACGTTATTCGCTTTTAATGATGTCGTTATTATTACTATACGTAGCTTAATTTTGTTTGGTTATTAAGTTAACTGTTTACGCTGATATGTGTATAAAGGAGAGGGTAGGGTTGTTTATACTAAAAAACCAATTCTTTACATTAGAAATTCTATATTTTTTACCCAATCATGAAAAATTTATTAAAAATACAATTTATATACTTAGACGCGCCTACGCTTTGAGGTTAATCCTTCCCAAGATAACGCTATTCCACAAAATGGAAGGGTTTAAGTTGAGTAACATGAAACCTATTATGATATCATTTAGTGTTAATTTGATTTAGTGTTAGATGAATACCTATTTCTTTAATAAAAAACTTCTGGGATGCACCTATCATCCACTCAAGTGATTTAAACCAGAATGGTAGAAATGCTATTCAAAAGGTGTTGTTAGAAATTGTGACAGCAATGTTAATATTCCTGGTAAAGTTTATACGTATTAATTAGTACTGTCGTTATATAAACCCTGGATTAATAAAAGTACCCTCCCAGCACGTTTAAAAAGGTGTATTCTAGATCTTAGGCGTAAAAGGGATTATTTAAAAGAGATAAAAATACAACATTTCAGGGTATTTATATGTATAACTAATAAATGTAAGCAAATTGATTTTTTATGTAGGTCATCTAAAGACCTATCTAAAAAGGATTACAACAATATTTTAATCTTAAGTAATTTAAAAAACTAGAGAAGTTTAATAATTTAAGAGCATAATAAATATATGGTCATTCTTAATTTTTCTGTTACAATATTAGAATCTGGAAATTTCTGAATAGCTTCTAGAGACAAATTAGCTTTTGATAAATTTTAATCCCTGAACTATAACATAACTAAAAGTAAGTCGAAGTCCCCTTGATCAATAAACACTCCGAAGAAGACAAAAGCGAAAGATAGGAAGTCCTTTCAAAGGAATGATTGTAAACAAAATATCAGCTTTATTCGGCCGGTAACTGCCTCAGAAGAAACTAAAAATAATTTGAAATGGACGTTTAGAGAAAAGTAAAGATAATTACCCTTTATTTGAAAAAACTCCATAATGAATCAGCTATTGAGTTTAATGAGACAAATAAGTTTTAGGTAGGACTTCATTCTGAGGAAGTAAGTTAAAAACGTGAGTTGTGTAAGAAGTGAATCCCGATTATACATTACTAGAAGAAGGGTTCTCTGTAAGAATTTAAAAATTGATAGGTATTTTGGTTTCAGCTAGATTAGCTGTAAATTTTTTTTTACGTATAAATGGGAGGAGGTACTATTATAAGAATAATGAAACTCCAGGCACATCTTCCAATAGAGAAATAATAAAATTTACTCAGGTCAAAATCTAAGCTTACAATAATATGAATAAAATTACTATATGGTGGAAACTTCTAAAGCCCTTAAGTACTTAATAGTGAAAATTTTAATGGATGTAAACAATTGGACAATCGAGCAGGGAAAATATAAAAATTCCCTTGAAAACTACACGTCGAAAAACCTTATAAGGTATATGAAGTCCATTATTCCTAGGAAATCTACATGAACTTATAGTACTTTAATCGAGCTTATTTGAACTATAAAACACCTGCAGTTAATTTAATACTTATACTCTTCCATCTTTAAATTATTTAATATTTTAATGGGATGAAAATAATGATCCTTCAATGGAGTTTTTTGCAGAACGGTCACCCTGATGATACTCTGACGTTACCAGGTACCTGATCTTAGTAGATTCTAATGTAGATTTATAGATTTGATGTCCTATAAGTACTCAGAATCTGGTTTAGAACAAGGGGGATTAAGAATAGTTAAGTAAGTGATAACAAGAAGTTATAAGTACCTGAGTTAACACATATTGAGAATTTGTTAATAACATTCAGGGGATGTCATACATTCTTTTTGCTTGCCCTTCATTGGTATAAAAATGTGATGCAGATCCTGGTAGACTAAATAAGTTGTTCAGTTTTTTATTATAGACAGAAAGATTAATTATGTTCAGTGGTTCAGAATATCTGGAATATTAACACGTTTCTTATGCCCTGAGCTAAGAAACGTAAAAATTAGAAAACTTTGGTTCATTGCACTACATAATCCGCATAACTTTATTATAATTCAATTTAGTAATTTTTTTGGCTGGCTGGTGGTCCTGTATAATTTCTTTTTCCTTCAATCCCGGGCCGGGGGGGGGGGATTTAGGCTACAGAAGGTCTACAAGAACAAATGCCCCTAGTGGCAAGCTCATATACGAAAAGGGTATTAGTCAATGGTAAAATATGATGCGATCGGACATTAGGATTTTAGTTCAGAATTTCTACAATGCCCCGAGTTCAAGTTAATGACTAAAATAAGTATGATATATGTATTAGCGTATAACATTAAGAAAATTTATCTAACATTAAAATAGAAACTGGTTTTAACCTGTTAGTAACTTTTTCTTTAATGGCAATCTTAGGATCGTATTTAATAGAAAACATATAATCATTATTCCTATTCTAATAAAAAAATGCTATTATCTATTAACCATTCGTATATGGTAAGTTCTAATAACCTTTGACATATTTACGGACAAACTATTGCATCTACATTATCACGGTATTGCCGGAAGCCAGACATTCTGTACATCTGGCCTTAGCAACGTTTCTAGTTGCTTATTTTAGCTAAGAAAAGTATTGCTATCAGAAACATAACATAATGATTTTAAGTATTTAGACTTGTGTTTTACCATTAACTAGGCGTGCTAAGGTTTCCGGCTTTTTTGGTAAAAAGTTGGTTGTGTGCCAGTATCGTTTATTAAATGTTGTCTATGTTATAAATTTCACACAACTATATTTAGCTATTATTGGATTTTTTGAAGTAGGGATTAAATATAAACTGAGTAAAGGTATTTATAAATTACTTATTTTGATGATTGAACATAGTGAATCATTTAATATGGTATGACAATTTTCAATTTTGCATAGTTTAACATACTATGTTTAATGTCGTGATATTAATAAGGGTCTTTAGTTCATAGTCTTATAGTCTTAAAGGATATATGAGCCATGAATCCTACGAGACACTCAGGGAAAAGGTTTCCTATGGGGATAACGTTCCCAAACCCGCGGATGATCCTAAAAGTAAGGTACAAAGCTTATAAATGAAAAGCTATTAGGTGAACTGAAGTAGTTTACTCGGAACGGTAACAAGCCTTAAGATAGGTGAAAACAATGGACAATCGCGGTCTAAGTGTCAACATGTAAACAGTATTTCTGTAAAAGGGACAAAGAAGCGTAGACGGGCAGTTATCGCCGATTAACCAAAAGTTATTTCAATTAACGGGTGTACTCTTAAGGGGTTTCGAATGAAACAGATTTTAACCGGTTTCAATCAGCAACAAAGGTTTGAAACCCTATGTCAAAGTCCCATGCTAAACACAAATCGGATTTAAAAAATTATTCTCACCTATATTCTACAAGTTGTAAATCCCTAGAGCTGATACTTGGTTAATAGACGGTGGAAGGGTGATTTAGATATATAGTAGATAGAGATAAAAACATGTAAATTAGGTTGAGTGTTCAATTGAAATTCAATTAGGCTACATACAACAAGATCTTTATTATTAGCTATAACTAGTACAACCCTAAACTTGGTGGTCGTCGGTTCTTATACATATGCTTAAACGAGAGATAGTTAACGATTCAATAATTTCAATGAAAGAATTAATAACTTATTATTATATTTT
>JACYFI010001737.1:0-11871 GCA_020975735.1 Ophiocordyceps xuefengensis | reverse complement strand
AGACAATTATAAAAACAGTCAACAACGATCACGGAAAGTGTAGTAAAGCAAATACTCCATTCAAACCTAAATGATGGTTGATTCTGTTAATAGATAGGACTAAATTCTTCATAGCGCCACCAGCTATGGAAGATTGTACCCATCGACAACGGTGGAACCCATTGAACCCTGTTCCAAAAAGAAACAAGAACCAAATACACCATCAACTTATAGTGAAATGATAGAAAACACTATAGTCTTATTGCTTGTAACAAAAAGTGTTACATTGTTATTTTTATAACCCTTTTCAATAAATCTCATTAGTTTGCTCAGAAACATTTTCTTCTTGATGTGCGAATAAATTTTGCTATTTACAACATCCAAAGTATTTTATATTATTAAATATAAAGCCCAGTTAATTAAGACCATAGTTGCGATAGCACAACAGACCTTATTATCTATTGATGACGTCCGTTGAAACTATCTTATTCATAGAATCATACGTAACTCATAAATAAGATTAGGCTACAATATTATCTTTAAAATTAAATAAAACGGCGGCTGGGTGTAAAAACCAGTAGATTATATTTAATTTAGTTAATATTAATAATAATTTATAAGAGATCCATTCGTATCTACTAAGTTAAAATACCTAAAAATTATACTAATATCTAAGTATTTATAATACTTTTAAATATAGGCCTCCATTTTTTATTTTTTTTTGTTTATGTTTATAGAAAGTTAACGTACTAATGCATAATTTAAATCCGTCTCTACTTCTATTCATACCTTATTTTAAAGAATTTTATCGTTTTAAAATACCTTCGGTTGTCAAAAATGGATCTTTATAACAGCTATATCCCTCTGATACTTAAATAAAAATCTTAATAATTTTCTAGAACTTTATACCTTGTAAAGGAATAATTTTTGAAAAAAGGAATTATTTTAATCTTTAACAAATATATAAATTTATATTAAACGATATAATTTACTTCATGTGGTCCTAGTTTAAAGTTTTTTCAGTCCTTCTTCCAACACCCTAATAAACCTCCCATAAAGTGATTGTTATTGAAACCTTCATCCTTCTTTCCATGTTAGTAATAGAGGAAACCTAATATAACATTTGCATACACCCTAGTTGTTAGTTTTTTATTAATTAATTGATCTTACATAAAATAACCCCCTCTCGCATCTACAAAGATCCCGCAAGATCAGACTTTAGATCTTTTGATATCATGGGTATCAATCACTAAACGTGGTGAAACACATTTTAAAATTTAGGAAAACTAGATTTTTAATTTATCAGACACCATTCTGTTATAGGATACCCTTTATATTTATAGCCTCATAATACCTTACAAATACAGAGCAGTGCTTTACTGTTAAAGTAAAATTTATAGCTTTTTCAAAATAAGAAGATATCTCCTTTTTTTTGAGTCCAAATAAGGGGATATTTATCAAAATGAGGTATGAGTTTTTTAGCTAAATCCTGGCGGGATTAGTGGACAGCTATAGCTTTCCGCCTTATTTTATTCTACATACCTCAATTTAATTTGTTACCTATCCAAAAAAAATATGAATTGTCTTTGAGTAATAAGATATACTCTATTAATGTTGACTCTATTTTAAATTCAGGTGTTACATTATAGCTGACGTGTAGAATACTCTTTGGAGTAGTTTAAGACTGAAAAACTCTCCTTCACCAATCTGTAAAAACCTTTTACCAATAAGGAGGGAAGATTTGATTCCGTTTTGATTTCGTACTAAAAATCTTTTAACAGTTTTAGCCGCAAGCTAAAATAATTGTAAAATGCTTTATGGGATTTTCTAAGGTTACAAAAGGCCAGGTTTATGATGACACTATCCAACTACTAAAATGTTAACTTACTTAATAGTATATGATAGACCAAATTATCTAAACACTTAAAACATATAAAAGTAAACCATATTTAGAAAGCAAGTGAACTACCTACAGGCGTAATACTACTGTCAAAAATGAGTACCATCTAAGCTCCTTTTTCTATCCCCCCTTCTATTAAAAGTGGTGGGCGACGTAAATGTTGTTCCATCTAGATAATAATATTACCTGTATTAATAAAAATATTCGAAAGGATTAATAGGGTCTATACCCATAGGAGGTCCATTGATGTCATATTTCTACTGTTGTGTTAAGCACTCCCTTTTACTAAGTTTTCTAGATTTTTAGATTTCTTTTTATATAAATACTATTTTATTATGTTTCTATTCATTCTACCTTTTTATTTTTTAATTCAATTAACCCTTCTCTAGTTAATGCGGTTTTTTTTTTCCCATAAGCTAAAGCCGCTTTGTTTAAAATACCTCGGTAATTTCTTATTATAACCATGTAATTCTAAATATTGTCAAATATAGCTAGAATTTTTATTACGAACATTTGTAAATTTTTAACTAATTAAACATCCCCACAATGTAATTTTAAGATATAATATCCTACCAAACTTAAATGTAGATATTAACTTTCTAAAAGTCTCATTTTATCTTTCCACTGTGTGAGTTAAAAATAAAATCCTTAGTCAATTACTGTTCTTCCTAATTTTGATCGGGTGATTTTTCTGTTAATGCTAAAAAAACCCTTCGGTCTAGGTAAACCAGCTAATATTTTAAAATCAGTAAATTTAATATTTGCGGCGTGAGCACTACTGTTTAAAGCTGGGGCTTAGGGAAATACTAACTTGAACGCATCAGATAATTTTCCTATATTTAATGTGTTTTAATGAGATATTAACTTTTTTTTAAACCTTCTAATGGTTCGAGTTGACCTTGTTGTCAATCAAAATATTAAAACTTCTTTAAAAGTAATGTCGGATTGCTTACGAGTTATAAGGGATATTGTCCAAAATGTTAATTATTAAATTTAAATCTTCCGTAAAACCAGATCTCTAAATTGCAACACCTGATCCCCACCCCTTAATTTTGTTATTTTTCACCTACACGAAAAACAATTTAATTGTTGTTGTCTAATAAGAGGCTATATCACTTTAATATTGAAGAACCCTATCGGAAATAAGCTTTCATTCCTATAACTTACCTCTTAGATTGTAAGAATCGAGAGGTTAAACTCACACTATAAAAAAGCATCCCATCCTCCATCAGTAAAAAACCCGAATTAATAAGTTTAGATTCTGAAGTTGATTTAAAATTAATGTACGTTTACTAGGATATGAATGTTTTTTAGTATAGCTTTAAAACTAGAAATTTTTTATTTCTACATTTTTTGTGCGAAGCCTCGGTAAAATAACTATTAAATTCTCTAAAGAATTTTAAACATACAACCGAGTTTCCTGGCACATATGAGCACACCATTACATATTAGATAAATTGACGGGGGAAAACGTTTGCTCGGTTGGCTCTATCACAGTATAATGACTTATAGTCGTGATTGAGATCCGCGTAGCCGCAATTCCTTGGTCACTAAATTGCCAAGAATGCTTAGTGATATATATACTCTTCATCATTTAATGAGACCATAACAAAAATCTCTTCGATAAATAGCTGTATTTAAAGCTTTGGCGTTTTCCCCGCCAGGAGTTTGTACCTATCCCACAGTAGCTTTCTAATGGAAATAGCCTCAAAAAAATAGCAACGAATAAATAAAGTCCTTCACGATAGGCTTAGAATAAAATCACAAGCCCAAATTTAATCCCGTTTTTGTACAGCGGAGAGTGTGGGTTACCTAATATACGTCCATTTAAAAGATAAAAAACAACGTAATACTAGGAAAGTACCAGTGTATATTACGACTATACGGGGATGCAACATCCCGAACAAAAAAACTAATTCTTAGCTGCTGCAAAAGCAGGCACGACGCTTTCTTGAATTTATTTGCGTGAAAAAATACGAAAAATATACTATTTTATTTTGTTTTTAATCTACTAATATTTTTAGGTGGTCTCCAATTATACCCGTACGGACCCTTTATTGATGATATATCCTGGATAGAACGTACTTCAAGTAATCTTTCCTTATCGAGTTAAAACGTTTGACTAAATATTTTAATACCTTTATATTAATACAATAAATAAATTTTAAGAATGTTTACTAGCAATTAAAGGAAATTAGTTAAGTATGTAGGAATAAGTAGTGATTGCATGTCAGGATGGGGGCATAGAATACAACTTTTTGGTCTGGCTCTTTGAAATAGGAAATTTCTAACATCATAAATCAAATTAACCTGAAAACATTCTGCAATGTCTCATGAACATTAGTACTCTCTAATTACTTTCCTATTAATTTTGGTGGCTGTGTTTGGTGTTCAGTGAAACCAATTACATTGCCACCTTAGCTAAGCAAAGCTAGGAATAATTATAATTAGAAATCACATTGTATCTTCCCTGCGAAGCAAATCAGTTCCTCTTGCGTAAAGGAATTTTGGATAGAAAAATTTCCGACAGTGACAAACAATCCCTACTAGCGTGCATTAGAGTCTAAATATTTGTTAATTCGCAAATGAGGACGCTAAGCTTTTAATAAACGGCCTTTAGCCTTTCGCCAATTTCTTGAGGTTATCTAAATGCGTTATGTAATGCCTAAATAATTTTCGGGGTCAAAAATTTACCCTTTGATAGATTTAATTAATATTTATTCTCCTTCTGTCAATTAATTATACTTAACTCTCAGACCTCTTTTATTTCATAATATAAACCAGACTTTTAAGACTTGTTGGAAATTTTTTCAATACATGGGTTTTAGTCATTTTTTAGAGGCAATGGCTTCGCTTAGGAACAAAAAACTATTTAGTGATTCAACTATAGTAAATTGATCCATCACCTTCTATCTACAAGCCGGCAAGATAATACCCATGAAACGGTTTATTAGCCCAGTCAAAGTTTATATTTTCTTAGTGTTAATATATTTAAAAGGATCTCTCAATTAAAGAGATACTTTAGTATTAAAAGTTAATGATATACTTGCCCTATATTTTCCATATGGTTCCTAAGGTTGTTACCGAACTAAAATTATATTTACTATGTTTTGTTGACCTATAATTGCTAAATTATATAGTTTTGAAATTAACGTCATTAATTGTTTAACCCATAGTCTCTGAAGACCCGAGAATATATTTATCCGTCCTCAAGTTTCCTGCTTTGGAATTCGCCCATGTAAAGGGTTTCCAGAATGTCCGGTTATATTTCACAACCATAGGCCCACGAAGTATTATCCCCTTTGAGGATTAATATCTCCATAAATCAATAATGTTCCATTAGAATGCAATTACAGTAACTAAGAGCTATATAGAACCAAATTACATTAACTATTATTAAAAAAATGCAATATGATAAGCAGCATTTATTGTTAAAGCATTACAAGATTTGCTAGTATAGAAATGGCCAAGACAGAGGTGAAACAAATGAAAACCGAGTCTTGAACGTACTTCGACCCAAAACATGTCCACTATTATAAATAAAAATACAACAGTTTTTAGTCAGTATTTTCTTTTTTAAAGACCTCTAAAGGAATGAATCGGGACATCTTATAAAACGTATTAACAGTAACGTAGCTTTACCCGTTAAGCGCTATTAGAGCCTGTATTCGCCACTTAATTATCTATCTTTAAACTTTTTACCTTTACCCGCTTGCATAGGAAAAAATCAAAGCCATAGCGGTTCGTCCTTTATGCTATAATTTTCTATAGCTCTTGGAGGGCTTAGGATAATAAAAAAATTATTTTTTCATCTTTTATAGAAGCCTAACGCTTCTGTAAGCACCCACTTGAAAAGGATATGGACGCTGTCTGTTCACAACAAGAGTATAAGCGAAAACCAAGGCTTGTATGTTAAAAGCTCATATTTTTATTTTAATAAATATGGGGGTGCTCACCAGGATACTAAACAAGGATAGACTAATCCAGCTTTATGCTTCGTCATATAACACAAGTAAGATAAAGCTCTGCGGCTAATTATTATCACATCATGCGAACTCCCTTAATCCTTCAGTTAAAGTAATATAAGGGTTCAAAAATACAAAGTAAGTAGTGTATAAGATCTAGTAGGCCAGATTATCTAATTATTTTTTTAGAAAGCAAACGGCTTGGCCTTTAGTTCTTGTCTAAGAAGGAAAAAATACAATGCAAACCAAATACAACTACAGTTTTGTTTACTTGGTTTACCCTGAGTGTTAAGTATCTAAATGTGTTTTTTGGGCCTGTTGGTGTGTACCCAACAACAATAATGCCTCCCTCTAACTTGGCTCCTGCTAAATATTTTTATCTTTGTTTTAGAGGCTCCGTTTATTCCCTAGCTTTGCTCCCAACACTATAAGAATACAATATTATAAACTAAAAGCTTAGCTAAATAAAAAGCCTACCCTTAATCTGATTTTATTTATACATTTATCATTCTGACTTGAAAGGCGAAAAAAGGTGACTGAATCACCTAAATCTAAACAAAGATACCTTTTAGGCCAATGAGTTTACCTTACCTATAGCAACTTTTTCTTGTTAAAATTGGTCTTGCTGCGCAGCCGCAAAACGCAAAAGCCAGTCATCTATTATTTAAGCTTAATATAGCCCGCTTATATTTAACCAGAAATGCGTTATGGATATGCCGTCCGCTAAAAAAAATTATGTCATGAGCTTGCTAATCCTAAAGGCATCATTTGTTGTTCTTAGGCTATAACGAAATTCAAAACCTATCACAAAAAGTTCATTCTTTTGTGTGGTTTGCTTTTTCCCCTTATTTCCCCCCGCCCAAAAAGTCCCGACTTGCAAGCATTTCGAATTGAATGAAAGCGAAGTCCCTTAATCCTATTACGGCTGTCCTCAAAAGGCTCATCTAAAAAATAGCAAGCTGTCGCGCCAATAGCTACCTTAAGAGGCTATTTTTAAATATTATATTAAAATAAGCCGTGCCGCGCATCGCAGCCCTAGTGGTTGAGATTTTTAGACGTTAACCCCTCATAAGCATAATTTTAGGTTCTTAAGACACAGAAAGACAGAATTAGGAGTCTAAAAGGAACCTTATGGAAACTTTATTGGAACTTTTTAGAATTTATCTACCAAACACTCCATACTCTCATATCTTTTAACTTATTTAATTCGAATTAAGAACGGATTCGAACCGACTATCTCATACGTGGAACAGAGATACCCTTTTCCAGCTTAGTTACTAATTCTAGTAACTTATCCAAAGTGTAGGAGAAAAAGAGAATCGCACCTCTAAAGTACATAAAAGCTTCGCAGTTTTCAGCTCAACCCTTCTATACCAATAAAGGAACCCTCCTTTTATAAGAGAAAATATTACAATGATAGTATCATGTTAAATTAAATCCGTGCCACACTTCTCACTACACGACACCTATTTTCAGGACTTAACACATAATTAGACCCCCGGCGCATACGGAGGTACTTTCCCAATATAGGTACAAGCTTTTGGTGTCTGTCACTAGAGACCATATCTAACACAAAACCTACATGTTTTATTTTTACTAAATTATAAGGGAAAGCAAACCTTATTGCATAAGCCTTTTCAGCATGTCACGAGGTGTTAGACCCAAATTCCAGGGTTCTCTCACCGTGACCATGGTGATTCACGATAACTCAGTGAATTACTTATTCATGTAGCGAATTCAGACTAACATATCCTAAAATTCTTCCTTCCTATTTTTGAGATAGCTTAAATTCCCATTTTGCATCTCTTTCGTCTTCATGGCTTATCAAATTTAATCCATTGGAGTATATTTAATTTATTTATTTTCAGCACCTACCTTATAATACTCGTTTAACGGATTTTCATTCCAGCTTTTATCCATTTTTAATGTTCTTCTAACCGCCTGAAGAGGATAAATGACCTTAACTTTTAACATTCAGTGTTTACATCAAACTAAGTAATGCTTGTAAATTTTCCAACTCAATACGCTTATGGATTATTAAAAAAGGTATAGATTATATTCTATTAGTAATTCGAGAATTTCTTACAAAATTACACAATTTTTAAGTACCATCCTCACTAATATACCACACCCCGGAAAGATATGGCAAGTATAACACTCCATTAAGGCTCAACCCTTATTATTTTGAGTTTAATTGGAATATTTGAAATTGTACTCACATCCCTGTATTTGGACGCATGGATAATCTGCCTAATTTATAACCATGAAAAACAAACCTTCACCCGAGTGTAACCCTCAGCTTAACTTCATTTGTTTGAGTCCTGTATGATATAGTCTGCATAAGGAGTCTTAAGATCTTCATTAATATTCGGGTAAAGCATCTCTTGAAATTCTATCAAGTAAGAACCTTATTCCATAGAAGCTTTCATGATACGCATTTCATGCAACTCTTCTAATTGTTAATTGTCTTTGATTTCTGATCAAACAACAAGGCTTCTCATAAAAAAGTATGTCGCATTAATGTTTCTAATTAAGGCGGGATAGTATCGAAATGTGGGTAATAACATAAAGTCGGATATTTGATCCTATAGATTGGTTATAATCATTATTGAAGACCTTATCATCACCCATGCTTTACTATATGTAAAACCCTTCCCATTAAGAATTGTTTGAATACAACTTTAAAGTATTAAATCCTTCTTGGGAAAACTAAATACCTAAATCTAGCTTCACAATATGTAGACTATCTGATTTCTTTTCTCAAAATAAATGGAACAAAGATCCCTCTCATCAAGAAACCCTGTTATAAGACCAGGGGGGGGCTGGTCTAGGTCTAGTATTTTTCTAAACTAGATCTACGCGCCAATATTGAAAGAATAATCCGTGCTGATTTAAATTAACTAGATATGACTTTTAGAAAGGCTTGGATTTTGTCAAATTTTCTTCTAAACCCAGTTAGAGAGGACACCTTATCTAAATTAAATTAACGTACCGTATACGACGTTGGCTCTTTAAATTACAAGTATTGTTTCTGGGCTTGGCGGGCCACACATGTTAAACCAGGTAATTGACTTTAGATCACGCGATAACCTATTTCGTCTTTCGCGATTATCTTCTGAACTTATTTATCCATACCTGAGTAAAATAACTTTCTACCGACTCAAAATATTAGTATATGGTTTGGAACCAGAAAAGCTTTAAAGTGTCCCGGGTAAGTTGTAATAGATTTACCCGCGGACGAATGTAGCCCTCAGTAGAACAGGATATCTTTGCACGTCTTAGCCAAATATAAAAGAGCCCCATGAAGAACTTGTCTTTGTACGGCTTTGTTATTCTATCCCATATATCCAAGGATCTAGTGCCTTTCGTAAGTAGCCGAAACTCTATCATAAATATTTTTTATAATTAGCCAGCATCCCAAAAAATAAAAGCCAGGGATTTTTCGTAATACATGGAAACCATAGTTTTCCAAAATTAAACTAAACAAGCCGTGCAACCTCCTTGTAAATATATTTACAAGTTAGTGGTAAGGTTTTTCGAGATTGTCGGAATTAAACTACATCTTCACTTACTGTTGTCAGAAACAGTCTAGGTGAGATTTCAGTCCTGGCGTGCCACATTACTTCTCAGGTGGAATGCCTTTACACGTTTCAATTTATAGACCAAACGGAATATTTAATTAATCTAATTGTTTACTGACAGAACCCGTTAAACTGAATTAAATGTTCATCCAATCATAGGCATCACACTTACTGCAAAGACTACTTCGGGGTACTAATTCTGTTTGTTCTTCTGTCCTTCGTCCCTCAACGTCAGTTTTTACCTAAAGTGGTGCCTTCCCCTTACCGAGTCGCTTTGGTAATTAAAAAATCTCATAACTGTTCTCCTAAAAAGTACTCCCCTCTCATTTAAAAAACTCTAACGCAAATACCTAACATTCTATATAAGTCTATATTTTGACCGACTGGGTACCACTTTAACCCAATGAAGAGATAAATACTAGTCATCTTACGGTATTAACCCTCACCTGTTGGGCACCGTAATAAGTCAAGCACAATATCATAACTGTCCATTATTCAATATTAAACAAGGCTTTATCCAATTTTAATATAATCCTATAATCTATCTTTTAGGCCGTGATCAAAATAGGACTTGCCACTTTCTTCGAAGAGCAGGTTCAGACCGCTTATGGCACCATTTTGACCCAAAATTCCTCCACTGGCGGTACTAATTTTGCATTTGGGGGGTTTTTTCAGCCCAATGTGGTCGGATCGCCGACGTTCCCAGATTGACTACGAGAGTTGTTGGCTTAGTTATAGGTCATCACGCCTTAACTACTACCATATTCCCGAAGATATTTTATCCCATCCTCTCTAAACTAGGGAACTGTACCCCTTTTTTTATTGTGAAAGGATTTTACTTTCTCTTAAGGCCGCAAATTATATGCTTTAACTCACCTGTAACACCACTTTTTAAATTAATTACACCTTTAGTATAGAGGTTACCATAAAAATGTTGATACTCAAACGTCGAATTAAGCTGTGTCAAGCACTTAGACAATCATTCAATCAGAGCCCATACATAACTCCACGCCCTATCTTTCTGTGTTGAATTTCAATTCATAGAAAAATTTTCTTTTTATGAAATCATTGTCTCATTTACATCACTATAAGTGCTAGAATTGAATATAAGGAGAGGTGAATAAATTATTACTTCATTTATAAAATACTATTAACTAATAAAAATTCTCATTCATTGTTGTCGCCTTTATACACTATAAGTCCTTACCGCGGAGCTAGACCATGAATGAATTAACTATTCATAAGCGGCTATATAGAATAAGGCTGGATTAGCTGCTGCAATATATGCAGCAACAACCTCAGGACCAACAGCTATATGCAGTTTAGATTCGCCAAGCACTTATTTCCCTACCCACTATTTCTAATTTTTTAAATTATTCCCTTTATAGGATAAAATTTTTACTGTTTATAATTTTCCTACTTACTTTTTATCACTCTCACATATATGAATTTTATAGTTTAGCCCAACACCTTGCTTCCGTAATTTACAGCAATAAAAAAAAGAAATACAGCAATATTTTTATGTGTATCTTTAGTAGAAATAAGTTTTATATGATGTTATATAAAGTTAATGGTATTCTATTTATTTTTTTCTACCCAAAGAATTCTTGTATTTTTTAAAGTTACCTTACCATTACAGCTTTAAACAGATCATTAAATGCTTAGCGTTTTTTACTGAATCAATCCCGATCACCAAAATTCTCGGCTGTTAGAGGCAAAAATGTAACGGTTAAACGTCATATACCTAATAAATGGGAAGGGAGTGTACCCCTTCACTTCAAAGATAAAAAGTATATTCCTTCTACTTGTTCAGTAAAAAGTACGTGGCGAACCAAATATTTTTTTATCAAAATAATTTTGTATTTGAGTTATATACTACGTTGGGTATTTCTCTCTGTTACTTTTTTTCTAACCAGTTGCCCCATAAATTTATTTCATCATCCTTTAGTATTGGATTTTATCCCATCAGATTTAGTATAAAATATTTCAAACTACCCCTTATCAGGATGACTTACTCTCCATTACCGCACAACCATTTAAAAAAACTAGGTTTTATTAGATTGAAGACTGATTGTTGTATAAGTTAAATCCTCTCTATTTTCATACAAATTAATATTTTCTATCCCCTGTTGGGTATTCACCTAATAAATGACAATTAACTCAAATCTTTACAACTAATTCAGAATGTTTATCCCAAAATTTTACAACTAACTTTTCCTTTTTTTGACCATCGGCTTTAAGTATATATATATCTCAAAAAATAAATGTTAATATCATAATAAATTCGGTTAATGACTATCACTAACTACAAGCCCTAGTTAATTCAGCCGGAAATCTGTAGTAAGAGCTAGATAATACTAAATAATCTAAATAATAAGTCAAACTTTTAAAATAACTTTTTAAAAATTTTTTACTATAATTTTAGAAAGATAGCTAAAAAAAATTT